>QKYT01000006.1:291092-312930 GCA_003550305.1 Glomus cerebriforme | reverse complement strand
CATATGGAAGTTCAACAAATAGTAAGTTATTTAATATTTATCTTTTTTTTTTTTTTTTTTTTTTTTTAGACAAAGGAGTTTTATTTATATAATTATTATTATTATTATTAGCTTTGTCAAGTTATAAACCAAGTGAAGCAAGTAGTTTATCAAAAAGTTCTATGAACAGTTTGTCTGGTAATTTTTTTTTTTTTCCTTATTTGTACATCAAAACTGTCAAATTTGATTGGCTATCATTTTTTTCATTTTTTTTTTTTTTTTATGTTGAATAAACCAAAATTTTTTTTATTATTACAGATGAATCTAAACGACCTCCATTACGAAAAACTCCAACATATGCTGAATCATTAAGGAAACAACAACAAGCTAGCGTAACTTATTTTTATCATGCAGAACCAACATCAAAATTAGGTAAATATTAAAAAACAATTTTTTTTGATTTAATAAACTATGCAAATTAAAATTAAATTAATTAATTAAATTAATATAAATAATATTTACAGATGATAATGATGATGTAAGTCCATTATATATCGAACCTATAATAGATAACCGAGAGAAAGAAATGAATTTTGAAGACAATGAAAAAATTTCTGCAATAGAATATGATATTACAAATAAACCTAAAAATAAACAAATTAATGAAGATATAATAATAAAACAGAGTAAGTTTTAAAAATTATTTTATTCATCCTGTTTAAAGAAGAAAAAATGAATTACATGATTAAAAAAAAATTATTTTATTTTATTTTATTTTATAGATCATACGCATTTGATTGAAATGAATAATGGTCTTACTTTTTTTTAAAGATTATTCTTTATACATAAATAGTTACTCTCATTTACATGTAAATACAAATTATATTTTTTTGGGTGGGATTGGATTACGGTATATTAAAAAAAAAATAATTTCCTAAATAGATATATTAAAGATAATGTTTTGTAACGTGTCACAAATATATACATGTTTCAGCATTTAACCTGAAACAGACAATTAAATTCTTTTTGGGTTAGTTTTACTTGGCAATTTGATATCAGCTAATAATATCAAGAGAAAATTCAATATTCGATAAGAAATATAACTATTCCGAATTTGATCGAACGGAGGCTTATGCATAGATATTAAAAAAACACTCTCCCTATTCTAAATGAGTTGATCCATTACCAATCCTTTACAACTCAGCAATATACGCTACGTTATGTCCCATATAAAGATGTGTCAGGATAAGACCATGGTCTACACGAAACAGTTTAAGGAAAAAGGAATCATAAAACAACGAGAAACTAAAGATAAAACATATGATTTTTTCATTATTACATTAAATAATGAAGTGATAAAGCCCTGTGTTACCGTAAATATTTAGAAATCTCTGTGAAAAAGATGCCGAGAAAACATTGCTGAAACGTAAAAGACTCCAGAAGGTATGAAATATCTGGATAATATCAGACTTTATAGACAAATTCGGTCAAATTCCGGAAATCCTTTTTCCCGCGGCAATTCAGAAAGATATCAAGAAATAGCGATGCCAATGAGTATACTAAAACCAGATTCATTATAATATTCAGGATTTTATATTCCATGTATTTTAATATTCTTAATAAAGTTTTATTTAAAAAATTTTTGAAACATACGTTGATAAATTAAACAATAACCATGTATGATGTAAAAACTAACCTTTAAAGATTAGGACTTTGTTTTAATACGTAACCAGATTATTATCCAATAAAATATAAGATTAAAAAATAAGAGTATGACGTTTTTTTTAAAAAAAATATTTGATATAATCACATGACTGTTGTAAGCTTTCTTATTCTTCCTCTACAATATTCAATGCATCTAGAGAATTAGTTATTAATTCCTTGACTTCGTTTTGCGCACGTCTCAGTTCATTTACTGCACTTCCTTGCACGAAAAACTAAATCATGAAAATTATCTATAAATTTGATCTTAGATCCTGTATAACGATAAATATGTTAAATATTTTTTCGATATATCGATCGCTGTCTATATATATTTATTGTTTATTGATTCGATCATTTGAAAAAACAAAAATAAAGTAGAAAAAAAAATGCGTTTCTTTTATTAGAAAATTAATATTACTTTTTTTTTTTTAAAAAAAAAAAAAATCAAAACTGTTTTAAAATACAAAAATGAAAAAATTATTATTATTAGGAAAAAAAACAAAATTAAAAAACTATACTTTTTTTAAATAAATAAAATAAAATTTCTAATTAGGAGATGGAATAGTCCAAGTAAGAATAGGTTTAGGATTTTCTACATTATTACTTGTTTCGCTTATTAAAGAATTAGTTTTAGATTTGAATGGAGCAGTAATAGTATCTATAATTTTACCTCCTATACTCTCATTATCATTATTAGCAGGAGGAGGATTTTCATTTGCAGGAGTTTTTCCTTGGTTTGGTTGTTTAGGTCCTTGATCTTGTTGAGGATTATTAGCAGCAGGTTGTTTAGGTACATTGTTATCAGGTTGTTTTGGATCATTGGTAGCAGGTTGTTTTGGATCATTAGTAACAGGTTGTTTGGATGGGACTTCTTGTGGAACTTTAGAAGTACCATCAGGAACTTTTCCATCACCAGCAGGAGGAAGAGGAACAGCGACAGTTCCATTATTAGCATTTCCATCACCAATAGGAGTAGTACCATTTACATTTGGAATAGTACCATTTCCATTTGCACCATTTAAATCAATACCTACACTAACATTTTTTAATAATCCTTGTATAATAGGTAAAAGATTTTTTAAGACAGTTTGTGGTAAATTTTTCAATAAATCATTTAACCATCCAACTGGACCATCATTTCTACTAACTTCTAAAACTATACCAAACTCATTATTAGGATCAACTAAATCTATTAATAATTTGGGAATTTGTAATGGATCTAAAGTTAATTTTCCTTCTATAGGTATACCATTTTTACCACCATTTTCTAAATTATTTTGAATTATAATGGATTGTGTTGAAAATACTTCAAATATTGAAGTACCACCACTTTCTAATGATAATACGAAATTACCGACATCTGTATGAAGTGGTCCAGTATTTGTGAATAAAGTATTAAGATCAAGTGTAGGAAGTACTCTAGTTAATTCTACATTGATAGGATTAAATAAAAATAATGGAGGAGGTAAGAAATTAATTTCATTAAATATATTAAATGAATTATCCGGAGGATTTAAACAATTATCGGAAGTGCAAAGAGTTACAGCACCAAGTGATGCTCCATCGGTATATGATTTAAACGCAAGTAAATTAGGTACAGCAGTTTGAAGAGCTTGAGACATTGGACCATTATCAACAAGTACTGTAAGTCCAAATTCCCAGTTAGCTTGTCCTTTTTGTACATTTGGTTTAATTGCAGCTTTAGCTATAGAACCAGTTACTCCTTGGAAAAATACTTGAGCGAGTAGAGAAGGAATATTAAGGTTCAATGGTAAATTAGGAACAGCAGGAGATGTGACTGTAGCTTCAACACCTTGTTGAGTAAGTTGTGATTGAATATTTCCGATGTTAATTAAATTATTCCTTTGATTAAAATCAGAAAATTCATTAACGAATTTTCCTACATCCATTCCTATTGCAATTTTTCTAGTTAATCCAAAAGTTTTTTGTGGAGAAGGACCAAATATTAAATTATTTATTCCAACTGGTAATGATACTGCATAAGTTAATCTTCTAAATACTAAATCAGATCCAATAACGGCTAATTGATTAGCTAATTGTTTATTATTTTGAAATCCTAATTCAACTGAAGTTGTAAATCGACTACCTTCAAATTTCATTCCGTTAATAACTGTTGTTACGAAAAGTTCATTATTAATTGAAACATCAACACTAGCAAATGGAATATTAAGAGTTATTTGAGGTAATCCTACTAAATCAGCTACGACATCAGTAGTTAAAGTATTTGAATTTTTAACACCGACAGTCACGTCATCTAATGTAAGTTTCACAGCTCCGGTACCACTAATGAATCCATTTATAATATTAGTAACCATCGTTTTAATCGGTTGTAATATTGGATCCAATGGAATAGAAATTAATACTTTACTAAAAGTATCTATAATGTCGCTATCAGAATTTGAATTACCAAATAATAATCCATTAATATTTGCATTTCCTGGAATGACGGTACCATTAGTTCCTTCAATTAATGATGCAGCTAAAGCGGCCACTTCATTTTCTAATTCATCGGAATCTTGGAAAATTAATGCGACAGTAAAATCTGTTGAAATAACATTATTTGATGAAACTACTTTAATATCTGGTAAAATTACTCTTGTAAGTGGAGATGCATTTAGTGCGACTGATAATTCAAGTATTCCCATATTAACGCTTAACGGAAGTGAAATATTACTAATTCCTATATTTCCTTTAACAGCCAATTCTTGACCATTTGGATCCATATCTATAGCAATATTACCAATATTTAATCTATTTAACATTCCTCCAACTGTTAAATCAGCTAAAGAAAGTCCTGCCATTCCTAATAATTTGTCAACAACTATTGGATTAAGTATTAAAGAACTTGGGATTCCAACAACAACTTTTTCAAAAGCTTTAATAAAATCATCTTTAGAGACTCCAATTTTGATTCCACTAACACTAAATAATTCACTTGTTCTTCCTAATCCATTTTGTTGTAAAGAATTAACAAATGAAGCTATTTTATCTTGAACTTGACCATTAGATGTTTGAAATGCTAAACTTGATGCTATAGAAAGTCCATTATTAGCACCAGAACCGATTGATAAATTAGATAAACTTGCATCAATAAAATTAATTAAATCTAATCCTAATGATAATTCAATGAATCCAAGTTCAATTGTAACAGGGAAATTATTATTAAATGATGCTTGAACATTTGCTAATATTGTATGTTGAGCAGCCGATTCAATTCCTAATGCTTCCAATTTGAAACCAAATTGATTTATTAACGTAATTGGATCAATTGATGTTGGTATACTTTTAATTAAAGGTGCAACCAATTTTTCTAAAGATAATTCTAAAGAAATTAATGAAAATGCTCTAATAACATCATCATTTGAACTACCAATGAGAGGATTTCTAATTGCTAAATTTCCTGCTAATGGAGTATTATCAAAGAAACTTTTTGCTAAATCACCAAGTTTATTTGCTAAATCATCAGAATCATTAATTTTTATTGTAGTAGCGATTTGAACAAATTGTCCTTCACTTGTAGTAGCTAAAAGTATATCGACAGCAGATAAATCATCCAAAAATATTCCAACGCTAGCAAATCCAATCTTCATTGTTAATGAAAATGATAAAGTGATTGATGATGTCATTGTTACTTCGATTGTTTTCCCTGGTAAAAATTTAATTCCTAATTGACTTATAACTATTTGAACTAAATTTGGAATGTTAATTGATATAGAACCTTGACCCGCTGATATTAATGTTGAATTATTATTACCACCAATGTTTGTTAAAACTGAATCTATTATTCCATTTAAATTCAATTGTCCTGTAATTAGATTTCCAATTTCTGTTGAAAGAGAAATTTGTTCAAATGTATGAATGGAATCATCTGCTGATACTCCGAATGTAACTCCGCTGATTCCTCCTTTTGTTGAAATAGAATTACCACTCACTAAAGAATCATAAATATTTTTAACAGATTGCGGAATAGATTTTTCATCACTAAATGCTAATTGAATTCCAAGTGAAACAAAATTAGTCCCGACACCGTTAGTTTGAATTCCTGTTATTTCAACAGAAGTAAATTGAGTATTATCTAATGTAATTCCACTAACTCCAACATGACCAATATTAGCATCAATTTCAAATGGTACATTTAATTGAGCACCAATTTGTAATGATAATACTCTATTAGGTAAAGTAGTAACGTCAACAGATTTCAATTGTGGGGCGAGTTGAGATGATAGTAATTGATCTAAACTAAGTGGTAATTTGATTGGTGATAATTCAATTACTTTATTCTTGATTGAATTAATGTCAACTAAATCTGTTGGTACTGGAAGTCTAAGTAAATTTAATAAATTATTCGCATTTTCATTTGGTCCTCCGAAATATATTCCGCTTATCTCAATCTTTTGTTTAATTTCACCATTTAAAATATTCTTAAAGAATTCATTAACCGCAGATTTAGTTCCATCAGAATTATCAAATACAATAGTTGACGCAACATTCATATTTCCTCCATTCCTTTCCAAATCAATATTTGAAATACCAAATGTAACAAAATTATTTCCATCTATTACAACAGTGGCACCAAAATAAGGAACTTTAGCACTAATAGGTAATGGATTAACGTAACCAAATGCTACTCCAACTTGTAATTGAGCATTTTCTTTTGTTACAACTGAAACGCCCGTGAGTGTAGGAAGAGTAAATGTTGTTCCTGATGTTGGCAATATTCCGGATATATCAATAATACTATTTTGTGGATTTTTAATCATATCAATTACATTAATAGATCTTAAATTTTCAGGTGGAACAAGTGAAGAGGGAACTGTAATTTGTGCTGTAGAAAATTGATCAATAGTAGCCAAAGTAGCATTAACATTCACTCCTTGAACAGCAGAAGGAGGAGGAGCGATAACCAAGTTTTTGATTCCGATAATGGATCTAAAATCACCTTCTGTACTTGTTAAATCTTTATATAATTGTAAAATGTTATCCGCCATTCCATTTTCACCATTAACAATATCAATTTGCATTTGTAAATTAAATGGACTTCTTCCTAATGCTAATTGAATAGGTGATATCGTTATATTAGCTAAATCACCATAAAATAATGTTGCTGTTAATGATACTGATCCAATATCGGCTATTATATTCATTGGATTATTAAGAATAGATTGAATATTGACCGTTAATGAATTTGATGAGACGATAGCAAAATCAACTCCTGTTAAAGATAATAGACCAACTTGTTGTTGAATTGATTTTGAAACTGTTTCTATAGCTGTTTTCATTGCTGGTTTTAATGTCGCTAAATTAATGGGTACTAAAACCTTACTAAATGTAACGAAATTTTGAGCTTCGCTTATTCCTAGTTTAATTCCGCTAACACCAAAAATTGGCATTTGAATATTATCTTCCGTACCTAAAACACCTATAATCATTTCTGCAATAATTGATTTTAATCTATCATCTTTATTTAATATAGCGGAAGCGACAATATTAGTTGAACTTTCTCCAGCGGTATAATATATTCCATTAGGTAAAATCGCGGTAGCTAATAATACATCATCAGTATAAACGGTTGTTTCTACGTATCCGGTGTTAATAGTTATAATAGGAAGAGATGGAGGATATTTAATCGCAACTGTTCCGTTAACATTGAAACCAGCTACGTCACTTCGTTGTGTCAATCTCATTCCAAGCATTTCTGCTGGAATACTTGTACCATTTTGAGTCAACATGTTAATAATTGCGGTGGTATTAAATCCAGGAATCGGAATATTAAGAGAAAGGCCTCCAAGTAATTCATTAACCCAAGGGAATGTTCCTCCTGTTTCATTTAAAAATGAAATATTTTTTATATCCGCACTTGAAATGTTACCATATAATGAAGGATTAACTATCGAAGCTAATGCATCAGCCGCTTCAAATGTATTATTTGGAAATATGGTGGCTGTAGTTTTAATATTTAAGGTTTCATTATTTGTCATTGAGATTCCACCTAACTCAACTGTAAGAACATTTTGATCTCCCTTAAATATTCCAAGTAATGTATTATAATTAAATGCTAAACTTGGTGGTAAGGGAAGAAAACTTGGTAAAGAGATATCAACAGGAATATTTATTCTATCTCCTTGTATTTGAACATCAAAATGTACTGCATGTAATAAACTTTCAATTCCAGTAACATCTAATAAATTTTTTAATAACTGTACGTTAGTATTTTTAATAATTTCATTTATTGGTAAGATTAAAGATAAATTTTCTGTAACATTTCCAATGAAGTCAACATCTTTAAGTTCAATTGGTCCAATAACATCAAAATTTAATTCATCATTTGTTTGATTTGTCCCGAGTAATTTTCCTGCTGCTTCAGATATTGAATTACTCAATTGATCCGGAGTTACAATTCTATTTTGATCGAAAGTGAGTTGTAAATTCAAGTCGAGATTATTTAATCCTCTTGTTAAATTAAAACCTTTAACATTTGCTGTTGCTAAGTATGAATTCTCTAATTGTAAGCCAATGGATGTATCGGGTAATGGCACTGAGACGACTGTTGGATTTATCATTAATGCTTTTAATGCAATACTTGGTCCTTCATTTGTAAACACAATATCAAACGATTGTAAATTAATTGGTGGAAACTAACAAAAAGAAAAAAAAAACAAGGGGCGCAGTTAGTATTTGTGGCGCAGAATGGAAAGAACTAATTGTCCGTAGTAAACTTACACCAGGAAGGATTTGCCAATATTCGACTCCATCAATTACAAAAGGTTTATTTACGTCAGTCTCATTAACGCCTCCAATATTAATGACCGTATCATGAGTTTGAGTTAACGCCATATTTTGCACTATATTATGTCAGAATTAATTAATTAATTTTAAATAAATTAAAAGCTTTATTTTTAAAAACGCCATACTTACTATCTTTAGTTAATAAAAATTTAGGAACATTATTCCAAAGTGTAAGTAAATTACCATCTATTTGAGGAATAGGAATAGTACGTTTAACGCCTAAATTCTTATACCACGTTATACCCCACATATTTACTGTAATTTGAGTATCAGCAGAAACCGAAGAGCCTCCTTGTATACCACCGGGTTGAGAAATTTTTCCTAATAAATTTTTTAATCCGGTAGTTTCTGTAAATGAAACATCTCCTTCAAAGTCTAATACAATAGGTTCTCCAAGATTCACTTCCATTTCAGGTATACCAACCATTAATAAATTATTGAAACTTTCGTCATGTATTGTTAAATTTAAAGCAGCTAATTTTGTTTTCAAAGGAAGAAAAAATTGTTTTGGTAAAGTTGCTTTCCATGAAAATCTTAAACCATCAGATTTCCATTCGACTACATCCATATGATCGATTGTTATTTCATTTAAATCAACATGTTGTACTTTAAATCTTATAAATGCAGGTATTATTAAAAAGTAAACTATTGGTGCAAATATTATAGTAAATGATAATGATATTATTACGAAATGAAGAAAAACAAATTTTCGTCTCGTTAATCGACCATTGCAATAACGTAATTTAGGTTTCTCATCAGTCGGAGAATCTAATGGTTTTATGTATACTGGTTTATACCATGATTTTATTGTAGAGAAAACCGATTTTTTACCATCATCAGGTTGAGATTTGTGAGGGGGTTTATCTGAAGTGGTAGGTATTCCTTCTTCCGGGTCAATTTCAATCGAGTGTTCTTTTGAATTATCCTTATCCACTAATGATTTTTCGGGGGGGGGGAAAGTTTATTAAGGATAAATTTATAATTTAAGAATTGAAATAAAAGTATATACTTACTTGTTCCTTTTCAATTTTAAACCCGCAGCAACAAATTTCGGTAGAAAGTCAGTGCAACTTTCTCGAATATATTTATATATAAAAATCTTGTTCTTTCAAATAAAGATTTAATTCAATTACTTTAAGAAACAAGATATTTATACAAATATGTACGGAATGTATGAAGGTAGCACGACCTTCTTTTAAAGCGGGTTGAAAAGAAATAAGGGAATGTTAGAGAAAGTGAAATTATAATAAAATAAAAGAAAAAAAAAGCGGAAGAAATATATATTTTTTTTGAATTGATTAGTGATGGTGCAGTATAAGTAGTTTTTTTCTTTGATAACCAAATCGCGTAATAGGTATTTTAGCATAATTGAGGCGTAGTCACAAGTTTAGTAGATTATTTAATTATTTTTCTTTTCTCGGCTAATATGTTGTGATGTCATTTATTGAGGTAAAGATTTACAATACATTAATATATTTCGGCCTTGTGAATAATTTTAGTAATGAAATGATACATTATGTGACACAAGACAAATCCGAATTGTAAATAAAATTATTAAAAAACATTATAAAATTTATTAACAATGATATTAAATTAGGTTATAGATTTAACTGCATTTAGCAAATAAACCCTGGAACGATATGCATATATTTATTCACTTCTTAGAAAAACAAGCATTCAACATACGCATATTTTTTTTAATCGTTATTACTTAATTCGGTTTACAAAAAAAAATATTATATGTTTCAGATGTTTAAATTTCCTTATAATCGTTGATATAAAATAATGGTTAGTGGCTTAATATTGTGCTTCGAAAGAAAATCATATTTTAAACGGACATTAGCGTGTTTTATGGCATGCCATGTGTTAAATATGTGTTATTGATGATAGGATTAAATGTTATTCGCTGGTTATATGTAAGGAATCAAATGAGTAGATTAAACAAAATTGTTGTCTAAAACAAATTCGGATGAAATCTTTACATATTCGATTTTCTAAGAATGAAAGAATAAAAAAAAATTCTTTATGACAAAAAATTCCTTCTATTATAATAACATACAGTAAAACTCTTTTACGGAAAAATTATAATTAAGGAGTATCGAAAATTTTTTTCTTTTGTTTTTTAATGGATATTTTCATTATTTAACTAATTAGGAAATTTTGATTAACGATTGTATTTCATTTTTAGGAAGATTAATGCGTTAACATTTGATATTTTTTTTTTTGGGAGATTGAGATTATCCCTTTAAATGTTAATGTTTAGTAAAGAAAAAAAAATAATAATTTAAATAATTTAAATAATTGGATGAGATTATTTGAGTCTTTACTTTTTTTATTCGAAATAATAACTTATGGAGGAATTAATCTATCACTTTTTTAGATTAAAAAGAATGTAAAAATAAATTTTGATATTTTTATTTCGAGAAATAATTATAAATATTTTTAAAATATAAAAATAACGATGAAAATTTTTTTTTTACTCGAACAGAGAGTTGGATGTAACAATTCAACAACAGATTTTATTTTTTTTTTACCCCCCCCCCCTTTTTTTTGTTGGACGAACCATAAATACATCGTAAAAAAAAAAAAAATGTTCGATTAGGAATAAAGTTTCGAATACAAATGACAAATATATTTTTTTCATTGGTATACGTTAAAAAAAAAAAAAAAATACTGAATGGATGATATTTATCTAAAAATTACCTGATGATTGTTTTCAACCAATCGTTTATTTTCTTATCGTAGTTTATTCATTGGATTCATGTAACTTGCAATTATTTTATGAGTATCGTGTGGAATTTTGGCAAGAAGAATGTTTAAATTTGCGCCATTTGGTACCACTTTGAAGTCATGATTCTGCAAATACATTTGCAAGATTTTGAAATAATTGCAATATACGAAATATAGACTAGGGATTGGAATCGATTCTGAAAAAATCGAAACAACATAGTAGAATCGATTCTTTACAAATTTTTACATATAAACCGACCTGACTCTAAAGCAATTTCCAATGCGTCCAAGTGTTAAAAATTGTTGCTAAAATTAGAGACTGATTTGAAGTCAGGCTGACCATCTATGGAAATAATCTTGAAAATATTTGAGAATCGATTCCAATCCCTAATATAGACATATGGTGACCGATTCAATGGATCTCTTGTGCTTGAATGTGGATACCGTCGATATTGATTCACTGGTTTTTTTTTGCTTCAGATTCTTCTAACAGCCAAATACCATTATGGAAGAAATTAATCAATATCAAAGCAATAATAATTAGTAACTTTATATAATAAAAAGTCTCATTAGAATTTAGTGAAAAAGAATTGCTTAAAGATGATTATTACTATGAAATTAATTGTTTGTAGAGAGCGCAATTAAAAGAATCGGTTAACGTTTGATTTTGTTTGTAATTTTTCGTGATTTTACAGTCAGATATTATTGTTATAACAAAGGATATTAGACGTTTTGATGGTTATGTGTACGTGATTTATAATGTCGCGAATCGATACTTTGCTTTGACTATTAGTAGCACTTGGTTGATATTGGATAAAATTATCGAATTGACGTTCAAATTATTGTAAAAATAAATAAGATAAAACATAAATAAAAAAGAATAGATAATAGAATCACATTGTTTCAATTGCAAATTTTAACCATATTCTAAAAGATTAATATATATTAAGTTTTATTTTCAAATATATATTTAAATATATATACACATTAATTTCTTTTAATTACCATTATAATAATTAAATACATTATAAATGAATGTTATTAAGGCAATTTAATACCACCTTCGATATGATGCCTTCCATTCTTATCAACTACACCTATTTTTGAAATATGTATACTATCAAGTTTAATAGTCTCAAAATTTATACCGGAAAATTTGTTAAGAATAGGAACAGCATTAAAAAAGGGTCTATGTTTATGATGTTCTTCCTCTTTGGTTTTTATAAGGGTAACATGCAACTAATTTATATAAGGAATTAGAATAAAAGAATTATTATTAGTTATATGAAATATAGCAAATTAAGGATTTAACTAACCTTTAATGGGCGATTTTCCTTCTTTAAATAACCCGCCTCTGCGAATTTTTCGATTAAGTATTCTGAAAGAAAACAAGAATATGCTTATCATTATCTTTTTTTTTTTTTAAAAAAAAAAAAAGTTAAAGAATATTTACCTCCTAACTTTTTAAGGGTATTTTGTCCTTCTGGTTCCTCAACTTTAGCATATAAGACATGTGTTCTTACTAAAATGACAAGGAAACGAAATTAATGATTATCATAATGAAAATTCACAGCGGAAAACTTTTACGCACCTGGATCATCCTCCATTACTGCTAAGCCAGTTAATGTAGAAACTAAAGATCGTGTTCCTATTAATTCATTAATTTCTGTTGATAAACTTTTAAGTAATTTCACTGCTCCTTCAATATCTTCTTTTCTATACAAATTTAACACTCCCATCGTAATATGTAACGAGAGAGAATTTATAAATATAGATTTATTTACATCCTGAAGATTAAGTTTAAGAACATCTGATTTAAAAGTTTCTACTTTGCTTTGAAGGCGAGTAGCGGTAAGTGGTAAAGAAATAAAATGTGTTGGTGGTAATTTAAAAATTGACTAACATGAAAGAAAATAGAGTTAAAATTTGTAATTAAATATAATTTGCAAAATTCCAAAATGCTTACTGAATTAATAATATCTTCAATTCGTTTTTTAGCCATCTCAACTCCATCTTTTGTCCCACTAATAACTATTCAAATCATTGAAAAATTCATGTTAACGGTTATATAAAATTCCACCCATCTCAAATGATGATATTATATACTTACTAACAAGATTTTCATCTGAGCGTGTTGTTATTTTAGTTTTAGTTTCGGCTCTAATCTGTTTCACAGTATATCCTCCTTTCCCTGTTAAAATCCGTGAATTACGTTATTTAAATATTTTAATATTTTTAAACAATTTAATGAAAGAACAATTAAGTACCAATAATGAGTCCATGTAAGCGTTGTGGAACATTTAACGTGTGTGTGATATAACCTTCATGTACATCTTTATCATCTTTAATTGACTCTCTAATCGATTCAACGGGTTCTTTCTTATTATTTTCAATTTTTGTATTATTATTAACTGATTTCTCATTTCCTGTATTATTTTGCTGGAAAATATAATTCAATTGAAACTTTTGTTATTATAAATATTTATGTATAATTAAAAATTAATTACCGATTCAACAATATCTTCGATTCGTTTTTTGGCCATCTCAACTTTATCTTTTGTACCACTAATAGCTATTAATTTATAAAAAATTAGTTGTCATTCCATTTTTTTTAGATGTCGATATTATATACTCACTAGTAGGACCATTTATTGGTATTAATATTTTAGCTTTAGTTTCATCTCTAATCTGATTCAGAGTACTTCCTGACCTTCCTATCAAAGTTTGTGAATTACACTATTATAATTAAACTAATAAAGAATATAATATAAAGAGATAATTCAGAAATTAAACTTACCAATAATTAACCCATGTAAATGGTTTGGAATGTTAAGTTTGAGTGTAATTTCTTCATTAATATTAATTGATTCAATAACTTCAATTTTTGTGCTTCTGATATCTGATTTCTCATTTTCAGTATTATTATACTGGTGAACATATTAATTTAAAAAAATAAGTAACATAAACTTTGTCATTAAAAAATGTATGTTATTTAAATCTCGCTTACTGATCCAATAATATCTTCAATTCGTTTTTTAGCAATCTCAACTCTATCTTTTGCACCGCTAATAGCTATTAATTTGTTGAAAAAAAATGCATGTTAAAGTTGTCCATTTGGAAATATTAAATATTAAAGTGTATACTTACTAACAGGACCTTTATATTGTGGCACCTTTATATTAGTATTAGTTTCGGATCTAAGCTGTTTCACAGTTTCTCCTCCCCTTCCTATTAAAATTCACAATTTATATTATTACAATTATATTATTTAAATGAAAGAATTAAGAAATCAAATTTACCAATAATTAATCCATGTAGGTTCCGTGGAATATCAAGTTCGAGCGTGATTTCTCCATTATCTTTAGCTGATTCAATTTTTGTGTTTTTAATGTTTGATTTCTCATTCTCTGTATTATTATACTGGCGAACGTTTAATTTTTTTTTTTTTTTAAAAAAAAAATTAGTAATATAAACTTTGTTATTAAAAAAAATGGTATTAAATATTGCTTACTGGTCCAACAATATCTTCAATTCGTTTTTTAGCAATCTCGACTCTACCTTTTGCACCGCTAATAGCTATTAATAATTTGTTGAAAAAAAATGCATGTTAGAATGTTGTATAAAAATTACATTTTGAAATATTAAAGTATATACTTACTAACAGGACCTTTATAATATGGTACCTTTATATTAGTATTGGTTTCGGATCTAAGCTGTTTCACAGTTTCTCCTCCCCTTCCTATTAAATTCACAATTTTATATTATTACAATTATTATTATATTATTTAAATGAAAGAATTAAGAAATCAAATTTACCAATAATTAACCCATGTAAGTTCCGTGGAATGTCAAGTTCGAGCGTGATTTCTTCTTTATCTTTATCTGATTCAATTTTTGCATCTTCTTTATTATACGGGCGAACTAGAAAATAATATTTTATTTTATTTTTATTATTATTATGTTTTATTAACGAACAATATAATTTTCAATTAAATTTACCGTAAACTTCTTTATCAAAAGCGAAACCAATAGGAATTGAAGCAGTTGGAACACGAAAATTACGGTTTCCAACGTGAACAATGGTTATGCCATTCATGCAATTTGTCGAGGAAATTGGTCGAGTCATTTTATTTTATTATTTACATCCGTCCGGGATTTATAGCGCAGATCCCGATCGATGATATGCATTTTCGGTAATACGAAAAAATTCTTTAAAATGAATTTAAATAACAAAAATTTTTTTTTCTTGGATGGAATTGAAAAAAATAAGCGAACTGAAAATTCTTTAAAAATAATAATAATTCGTCATCACAAGAAAAGAAAAATTTATGAAATTTCTGAATTTATTTAATTAGTAAACGAATTAAAATTAAAACTTAAATAAGTAAAAGGACGGCAACTCGCCTCTATTACAAAAAGGTTTGTATTAACTTTACTCAACACCGCAAACAAATTTTTTAAAATAGAATAAAAAATCATAAAATAAATCAAATCAAGGAAAATCACTTCTTGAAATAAAATATCATACATTATTAGACACTAATAAGAAAAAACGAAAGGCGCCTGAAGTTTTGGATGATGATTTTGACTACTTCTATAGGATTGTCGCAACAGGTGAGGATTTGTTTAATTGGGACACTTGATGAAGCAAAGGGCATTACTAACTCAAATTTCTCGAAACTAGTCGCGGACTGGTACTTCATCATGTTTAAACCGGAAAGAATCTATTGTATAAAAGCCAGCTATCACATCGGCATTACCAAGAATATTTTGGATGATGATAGTGATGTGGAGCTTCGACGTGATGTAAAAAAAAAGTTATAGAAGTATTGTAGGGATAGAATTAGACAGTTAATGTAGATGATTCTCCTGACAGTAGAAAGCTATGAAGGTATAACTAAGATTCAAGCAGACACTAAAGAGATTACTCAACTTGCTCACTGAATTATCACACATGAACAAATTGGTAATTAATTCCAAGTATCTCATGCTTTACAGCACCTTTACTTTCTAATTTCTATCATGCATTTATTATATAGATATACATTCCGAAAACATCTTATTAGATATTAATAACAATAAATTATACTTTTAGACTAGAAAGCAGCAATTCAACATCATAAAACTACAATTACTATAATGGAATACAAATGAACAGTCACGTTTGCTTCACCAGATATTTTAAATAATGATTTTGGTCTTTATATACCTAAAGCATCTAATGATTTGCATTCCTTTATATGCAATGTTGTCATTGAAATGGGATATATCTAGAATATGTCCAAAAATTTTCACAATGTCCAAGACTTTAAGATATTAAAAAACCCAGTTTTCCAGCTTATTACCTGGTTATGTGTGAATCTAAATACTCTTCAATTTGCTAACATGATATACTCATCAATAAAAATGTTACTTAAAAATGGCCAAAATTTATGCTAGCAATGATGAATTTGATGCCATTGCAATTACAATCAACATTACAAGAAGATAAAGTAATAATGTTAAATTTGGTATTTTCATAACTACTAATGTAAATTTAAATATACACTCCCCTACAAAAAGTATCTGACCACCCTAAAAATTAAAAAATAATTGAAAAAATTGGGGTACTTAATAATAAATTTACTCCTGTTTCAATGTTTGAGGTATAAGACATATATCTGAGATGTTTTTTTACTCAATTAATAGTAATATTTTGCATAAATGATTAATTAAAAAAATGGCAAAATTTTTAAATTTTTAACCAGAACAGCTACAGCAAAATGGATGTCAAAATTCGATTCTTTAGCTAAAAAATACCCTATATTTCAAAAATCAGGAAGATTGGTTTAGTAGTTATCTCAAAATCAACCTCTGAAAATCATCAAAAATTGGCAAAAATGATGATTTACAAAGAAATCTTCTAACTGAATGTTTTTTCTTTTTTTTTGTAGATTTGGCTCTGGGAATTTAGGATTGGAAACGTAAGTTTTGTAATGTTTNTTTCATTATGAAACTTCATTTTTTTTTGTTTTTTCTTTAAGAAACATTCTAACTAAATGTTTCTTCTTTTTTTTATAGATTTGACTCTGGAAATTCAGAATCAGAAAAGAAATGTAAGTTTTGTAATGAATTATTTTATTACAAACTTTATTTTTTCATTTTTCTTTCTATATTAGAAACGTTCTAATCGATTATTTCTTCTTTTTTGTAATTTGCTTCTGTGAATTGTGATTGGAAATGTAATTTTTTTCTTTAAGAAATGTTCTAACTGAATATTTCTTTTTTTTATAGATTCAGCTCTAGGAATTCAGAATTGAAAAAGAAACAAGTTTTGTAATAAATTACTTCATTACGAACTTCATTTTTTTGTTTTTTCTTTCTTATTAGAAACATTCTAATCAACCATTTTTTCTTTTTTGTAGTTTACTTCTAAAATATAAGTTTCGTAACATTCATTTCATTATGAAACTTCATTTTTTTTTATTTTTATGTTTTCTTATTTTTATCGCTTAACGTTTTTTTTCTTATTTTATCGTTACATTTTTTNTTTTTNTCGCTTAACATTTTTTCTTATTTTTATTACTACATTTTTTTCGTTTAGTTTGTTTAATTTAGTTTTACATTATTTTATATGATATTTTATATAATAAAATAAATGCAAAGGATTATTTATCCTTTATAAAACATTATGTTTATTATATTGGTTAAATTTTAATTTTTATCATTTGTATTTCTTATCATTCAAATTATTTATCATTAGCATATTTATTAGTGTATTAAATTCAATGTTTATTGTTTAAATATTTATTGATATTTATCATTTAAGTTAAAATCTGATATTTTATCACTATTTATCTACATCAAATTTACTTGGCAAGTTCGATTATTATTGATATATATCACATATAGGGTTCTGATTAGTAACGATAATTACTGAACTGAATCAATCAGTTTCAGTATTAGATTGGTATCAGTTTTGCGATTTACTGAACTGAATCCTTTGGTAAATATACTGATCAGTTTTGGTAATTTCAGTATTGGTATCAGTTTTTATCGAACCAATTTACCAAATACTGTATATATATAGTATATAGATCAGCAATCTAGATCAATCTTATCAATATTTTTTTTTTAATCTCTTTTTTTTTCATACTTCCTTTTTTCTCCATACTTTTCTTTTCTTTTTAATTTTTAATTTTAATCTTAATTTTAATTAATATTCAATAATAATGACATTAATGACAACTGGAAAGGTAGTAGACAATAACCAAAATGAATGTAAAGCAAAATCAGATATAAATGTTGAAAAAATAAATACAAAAAGTAATACTAAACGTAGCTGAGCTTGGGCTCATTTTGTATTTGATGATGTAATAAAAAAAGCATATTGCAATTACTGCAAAGCTTTAATAATTTGTAACAAAAGTAGCACTTTAGGTTTGACAGGTCATCTAAAAAATAAACATAATCTAATAAAAGAAAAAAGTCAACAAAAACAACAAAGTAATAAATAATTTAGCAAAACCAGTCATAAGTATAATGATAAAACATTTATTATTTGTGATATTAAATATGTTAATGTTTTTATTTTTTATATATTTTTATTAATAGGATATAATAAAGAAACTTTTAGAAAGTTTATTATTGAATGGATCATAAAATATGATTTCTCTTTCACATGCGTAGAATGTGAAGATTTTAGAAAAATGATTTGTCTTTTATGTAAGGATGTATTTATACCATCTGCAAACATAATTAAAAATGATACAATAAAAATTTTTGAAGAAAGTCAAAAGAAAATTCATTCTATTTTACAGGTTATATATTTGTATTTTTTTTAATAATATTTTTATTTGAATTCTACTAATTATTATTTTAATTTTATAAAATATATCTATAAGATTGCTTGCCAAAATCTTCACTGAAAAGTGAAATTCTGCCAAAACTATATTAAAGTTATATTAAAAAACTGGCGAAACTCTGGAGAAAAGCGAAACTGCCAAAACTTATTATAATTGCCAAAACTGCTAAAACTCTGCTGAAACTATAATAAATCTATAGTAAAATTTTGATGAAACTAATCGTAAAATTTTGAAAAGGTTTAGGCAGACAACCTTATATGTCTAACAAAATTTCTTTTACAATTGATGACTGGACATCTTCAAATAACATATTATTTTTAGGTATAACAGTCCATTTGATTATAGATAAATAGGAATTAAAGAGTTTCCTTCTATATTTTGTTAAGCTTAATGTTTCACATTCAAAAGCTAATATTAAGAAAGCTTTTTTAAAAAGTTTAAGAANTTATGNTATTNAATCAAANNNTAGTTTTATAAATAGCGATAATTTAAAAACANAAAAANAAAGTTAAAAAAAGTTTTCTATATAGATCCTTGGCATAACCACAGATAATGCTAGCAATAATATTACGTTCCTACAGGCTATTCAAGCTGAATTAATTAAAAAATCTATTAATTTTAATAGTGAAGATAAACATGTGTGTTGCTTTGCCCATGTAATGAATTTAGCAGCAAAACAAGTTCTTATTACACTTAAATCCATAGAAGGTAATGAACCATCAAATGAAAATAATGGTCTTATACATAAAGTAGATTTTATTTTATTTTATTTTCTTTTTCTTTATTTAATTAATAATTAATAAATTTGTTAATTATTGTTTTTAGTTTCATGTTCTCATTAAAAAAATAAAAGCATTCTCTCAACAACAAAAAAAATTTCTAGATCAATGTAAAGCTGCAGATATTTCAATTTAAACATAATACTAGATGTACGTATGAGATGAAATTCAACCTACGATATGCTTAATAGAGCAAGAATTCTCAAAGAAGTAAGTTTATTATTTTAATTTTTAATTTTATTTTAATTAATTTATTAATAATTTTACTTTTTTAGCCTCTTAATACATTAAGTAATAGTGACTTGAGTCTTCGTACTTTTGCAATAAGTAAAGAGAAATGGAATCATCTAGAGGAATTATTAAAGGTTTAATTTAATATTATATATTTANATATACATATATATATATANATGNTNTTAAATATATAATATATATATATTTTTCAGTGTTTTGCTAAAGCAACCAAACAAATTTGCNGTGAAGTCTATCCAANNCTTTCATATNTGATTCCAATATATAATATTTTAATAAATAAATTAGAAGATTTTCACAATACTCCAGATCGATTTGAAGATGGAAAAGTAAATTAAAATTTTATTTATATTTTTTATGTTAATTATAATTAATTTCCTTTTTTTTAATAGGAAGCAGCAAACAAGGTGATTAATAAGCTTCAAGATTATTATAATAAACCTACAGATTTCTGTAATACTAAAATAATTTTGACTACAACTATAGTTGGTACTGACGTCCTCGTCATGCAACTTGAATATCAATATAATTATTGGTAGCGAACAAGTACCAGGCTTTATCTAATGATATAAAAATACTAGTCTCTATCTACTAATGTAATTAAAATAAATGTTAGGGAAAAACTGAAATAAAAGTTTTGTTTTTTTTTCTAATAATTTATAACTCTGATTTTATCCTAATTCTACTAAAATTTAATAAGTTGTAAATGAATGTTAAAAATATGAAGATAAAAGTTTATTTTATTTTTGATTATTTTAATTCATTTTAATTATTGCCGTTTTCAATTTAGTGTGATCGGTGATTAATTTGTAATAAATAAAAATTGATTCTCTGACTACAAAAATAAAATCACGTTTTACTATATAAATTATAAATATCATTTGACCTGCATAATTCTAAGTTACCATTGTATAACCTTATTAATCATTTTTTATCATTTGTTTTTTTTGTTTTTGCTAAAGCTTATAAACTGATTCCTAAAAACCTGATTCCTAAAAGTTTTCTAAAACTGATTCCTAGAGTCTCTAAAGATTTATAACAACTCCCTTCAAGTAACAGGTAATAATTTTTTTTTATTCTGTTAGTTTTTTTTCTTTTTTTTCATTTCTAACTATTTTTTTNTTTNGATCTTTGGTTTTTGGGCGGAGAGTTTGGAAAGAGTAGTGCTTCTTTATTAGTTCTTCCTGTATTAGTTTTTTATTCTTTAAGGAGAAGGTTCATTTTTTTTTAAAAAAAAATAATTATTAAATGGGTTTCTTTATGTTTTAGCATATAAAATGAGCGGTATTTTTAATAAATTAAATGTTTTCAGCTGTTTTCGGTGTTTTTGGTGGCTTAATTTTAATTGATCAACAAATCACCTGATCACACTAATTTAAAAACGGTGATAAATAAAATATAAATTTTTGAACAAGTTTGCTATTTACCGCCACTGGTGATCATCGCTAGTGTCACATGATCATGTTTTCATCATTATCTGTAATACAATTTATAACATACTTTAAATCAAATAATATGCTTTATAATATATTTTAGAAATAAAAAATATTATAGATGAATGTAATAAATATGATAATTTTAAGTTTCATTCTTTTAGAAAACTACTTCTAATACAAACACTAATTCTAACACTAATTCCAATCCTTAACCTAATCCTAATCCTAATCCTAACCCTAATACTGATCCTAATACTGACTCTAATCCTAACCATAATCCTAATCCTAATCTGGACCCTAATCCTGA
>QKYT01000006.1:240265-270049 GCA_003550305.1 Glomus cerebriforme | reverse complement strand
TATATTAATAAAGAATGATTAATCTAAAAAAACCTGAGCGGTACTAATGTTTTAAATACATAATAGAACGTACTGTCTTGGGAGCAAGACTTGCTCTATTAGGGATAATAATGTCAGTCACACTTGAAAAAATTCTTTTAGCAGACGCACTTGTTGCTATTTAATAAGAATATTTTTTTTACATTAATAAATATCATTAAAAGTAATTTAAAAAATAAAAAGATAAAAACCTGG
Source organism: Glomus cerebriforme (assembly GCA_003550305.1). Taxonomy (NCBI): domain Eukaryota; kingdom Fungi; phylum Glomeromycota; class Glomeromycetes; order Glomerales; family Glomeraceae; genus Glomus; species Glomus cerebriforme. The sequence continues at coordinate 269,815 of QKYT01000006.1, read as the reverse complement.
AATTCTAAGATAATCTTTAGCCATATTTGATAAGTGTGGATATTCTTTCTCGTGTGGCTATTTATAAAAAAAATTGTTACAAATAATTAATAAAATAAATATTCTTCAAATAATAAAACTTACTTTNNACCACTTTAAAACATCAGTAAGANNCTGTNCACNATCAGCTTTTAGATAACGATCTAATTCGCTTACAGATTCTATACGTTATTATTTTGAAAAATGAGAAATTAGGTCTTCATCAGATGAATTACATTCTATGTAATTAATTTGAATTTCTTGCAATGCATACAAAATATTATAAATTTCAAATACCTATTAAATTTGTTAATATAGTATGAAATAAAGAAANTTATAATATAATTTAAATAAAANGAATTAAAAAATTTGAANGNTNATACATCTTTCTTTGTTTTATCAATCCAATAATCCTCTCACTCATTATCATTTATNTATTCAAACTTAATGCATGGATCTAAACTATTAAAAAAAATTTAGCAAAATTAATATTAAATTAAATTAATATATTTGATATATAAATGTATTATAACTTACTTAAAGAAGTTATTTGATTTAAATTTTGATTTTTTTTTGAAAATTAAATGTTAATATTTCATAAAGATGATAAATTTGAATAGTTTCAAATCACTTTTATAACACTTTAACTGATAAAATATTTATTCTTATAGATTCTATATAAATGATATAATATTTCTTGAAATTAAAATTGAATGGCGAAGAATTACTCTTGATCAAAAATATTAGTATTTTTATATATCACTAGTGTAATACTTTGTGTAATCATGAAATATGACTTACAATTTTAGAAATTAAAATGATCAATCATTATAAATGATTGATTTTATAATAAAAAATAAAATAACAAATAAATTTAAACTATAAAATAATTAAACTTTTGAATTGTTTATACATTTATTATGTATAATTTTTATTCTAATAAATTGAGCTAGTTCAAACTTTTAAACTGAACTTATTATCAGTTTAAGCTTTTCAAGTTAAACTCATTGCTAGCCTAAGCTTATTCAAGCTAACTTGTGAACCATTAAGCCAATTTAAATGTGATTTGGCTTGGCTTAAGCTCAGCTTAGCTTGAAAACTTACAAGTCAGCTCAGCTTATGCAGAGCTTTACTCTCTACCAAAATCCTGCACATCTAAAGTTTCTAAAAACTGATCATCTAAAAAAAGAAAAGAATATAACATTAGTAATATTTAGTTGAAAAATAATATTAGAAACAATTCACTCACTGAAATTCATGTCTATCCAATATGTCAAAGAACATCTAAACTACAAAATGCAAAACATGAAATGTTAATTAACATTTCATTATATAAAAACAAAAAAAAATTAATTTTGAAGATATTATACCTTTGAAATGAATCTGGCCTTCAAAATGAATATCTTAAACCTAAAAAAAAAACATTTGTAAAATGTTTTGTTAAAATAATTTTAAGAAATTTTGCTACATAAAAAGAATATCTAAAAAATTTCTCCTTCCACCAAATTTTTCACATCAAAAGAGTTCAAAAATTAATCGTCTAAAAAAGAAAAAAAAATTAGTAACTGTTCTTTAAAAAATGGAATAAAAAAATTAAAAAAATATTATCACTCACTGAAATACTGTGTTCAAAGAGCTGACATAATAAACTGGTTCTATTTTGTTCACCTTTTTAATTAATTATTTAATATTTTACTTTTTATTTCATATATATAAATAAAAATAATATTCAATCAGATTTTCTGATTAAGTGATTATAAAATCTGATATACCACCTGCTATAATATAAAAAAAATAATACAACTTATGAATGAGAATACATGATAAATTTTTATTATCCTATCTAAAAATATGAGAAAAAAGTCTACCTATAAACATATTTTTTTCATAAGAGGGAGTATAAATAAATAAGAAAATTATAGGATTTAAGCTTATCAATGTTTATGAAAATCTACCACATTTTTTTTTGAAAGTTGCCACAGGTGATTATCATCATATTTTTTAAATCTTTTTTTTTTATCACCATTTTCGAATGCTATTTAAATAAAAATATCAACTTCAGAATAACAAAAAAAAACTAATATGTATACATATATAGTATAAATATTATTTGATAAATATAATTCTAAACCACTGTTATATCATCTTCTTCATAATTTTATTATCTCCATCACGTCTTTTCATTAGTAGCATATAAACTGGTAGATAATATGTAATTTTTTATTTAGAGTATTATCAATACTGATAAAATTTTAGGTTATAAAAGACCATGACAAAATGTTATATTAAGCTACTATCTAAAAAAAAGATAAAGCTTTACACAGTTACCATTCAGATTGTCTTCACTATCCTGTAAATGCAAAGCAAACAAAAATTACAGTATTGATAAAGTATGAGGAATTGTGATAGATGAAGAAAAATGGTATTTTATGTAATATATGTTAGACAGTAAAAAGAAACTGTCATTCAAGTTATTAAACCCCTTCTTTATTATATATAAAGATGAAGTCATGAAGATATAAAAGACAAAGTGAAAAAAATGCTTGGTCATATTATTTGGTACAGAAGCTTTATAAAGTGAGAAAGAATCAAAGAGTAAAATCATTGAATAAAAAGTAGTAATGTAGTAACTTTATGTATCATGATTTACGAGCAAATTCTTCCAACTCTTGATATTTATTTTTGCATATTATATTGAATTAACAAAATATCACAGTTTTTTATAACCATCACGTGATATCATGGTTGAAAATAGATTTGCTAATAAATAAAAGAGCTTAGGTAAAAAGTGTTCAAGTTGATTGCTTGAAAAATATTTATTTTAGTTCTGAAATTTGACCTTAATACTCATATGATTTTTGATCGTGAATATTCTTTACGGTTGCACTTATGATATGATAATGTGACATGATGAATACATAAGTTATTGTATATATAGAATAGAAATAAAAACATAGTAGTAGATAGGTGAAAAAGCAACATTAAATAGTATAGAAACTCTTATTTTATAGGTTAGAGCTCAAGATGTTTTTCCTTTAAATACCCATTTTATTCTATTAATTAGTGCTAACTTCTTTATATTTATTACAAGAAAAATAAAGTTTCACTTTGAACTTTTATGTTTTATTGGTAGAAAATTTCCTCATTTCTGCAATTACACTTTTTCTTTACATGTTAAAAATATATTAAAATTATAGTAGGGTATATTCTTTAATGGTATTCTGTTTAAAATATTCATCCAAGTATTTATCATCATTATTCAGATTTGGACTATTATCACCGCTATCAAAATCTGCTGGCAAACTACTAGTATAGTGTTTTATTTTGTTTTCTATAATTTGATCAAGATTTTCTAGTATATATCTCAGGGATCTAATCTTGAAATTGTTATCCTTTACAATCGGAAGTTTCCATCCACTATATATTTTCTTGTGCTTTCCAAAAACAATAATATCATATCCATGTTTTCGTGCAAAATCAATATAAAGTTCACACAAGTAACAACATCTTTTGGACATTGCTATAAACTCCCTACTATTTTTAATATTATTGTCAATAATAAAGGCCAATATGTGCATTTCTGCATGTAAATATATGCATTGTTTAATGTCATCATCATCAAGTTGTTGTTGTTGTTGTGTGATTTTATTAGTATACATTTTTCTCAATCTTTCCATTATATTGAGCTTTTTTGAACACTTATCCATGAAACGTTTATAGGTGTCTTCATCATCTTCATCAATGAACCTTTTGATAATATCTTTCCATGAGTATATGTGCTGATTATCTATAACAGAACCCTTTGTATATACTTTAACATTAGAAAATAGTAATTTGTATTGTATATTACATGCACATTCTATGATACTTATCATAGATCCAGTATATGACCCTACTTTCTTAATATGTCTTAAAAATTTTGGAGGGATGTTATTATCATCTTTAACTAACTTATAATACTCATTACAAACTTGAGATATTATATACATATTATTTTTATCTGCATCATCAACATTAGTTGAAAAAAAATCTTTGAAAGATTTAACATGTCTATTATCATTCTTAATATCACTCTTAAGTTTATCCAATCTTGTCTCAAGTTTAGCAAAACAGTATGAACTCACAGCTCTGGTAAAAGCATTTTCAGTATTCCTTAATTTCCTAGGAGCACTTTTTGATATATCTTTCAAATAATTCTTAATTTTAGCAATATAGTTACTATCATGTTCAGACCAAGCAAAGTTCTTAGCAAGGTAAATTTCACAACGATCTGGTAAAACTTTTAATCTCACTGCAACTACTTCTTTATCTCTTGCAAGTATTGTTGCTAAACTGCAGGAAAATCTCTCTTGAACATTCAAGATAGTATCTTTTTTACTTGCATCACTAACAACAAAGTTGATACACTCGGCAACACATTCTTTACTATACAATACTTTCTCTAGTTCTTTTACATCTTCATTACTATATAAATCTTTCTTCACTGTCACCATTTTGGTTTTTTTGAGTGCTTCACTATATAACATATTTTTGTTCATAGTTTAAGTACAAAATTGTTTTTAATAGTCTATTTATTTTTTATATATATACATAATATAAATAATGATTATACACTATATATATCAGTTATATGTGATGTTTTATGCGATGAAGTATAGTATCAGATATATTATTCTTGATCTGTGTGACAGGTTTAACTTGATGCATAATATATTACAATTTTTTTCTATTATCAGATATTAGGTTCAATTGGATTGGATTGAGTCAACATTTCAATCCATGTATACAAATACAAAATTGATATGGATTGGATTGAGCCAATCTATTAGATTCGATTGGATTAGATTTTACTATTAAATTTCTAATCTACACAATTGAAAGTACTGTACTAATACCCACCCACTTACCACCACATGTTACTTTTTATACTCTCCCTATGATTCTTTATGACCTATTTTTTAAAGAATTTTTTTTAATTTTGGTTAAACAATGGAAATAACACTTCATGTTGATAAAATTTTTAATAATAAAAATGATGACAACACATAAACTTTTACTAAAGATAATAAAAAAAAATCTTGTCAATGGAATGATGATAGTATCAAACTTCTGCTTTCATTTTTAATAAAATAAAAAATACAAAAAAAGAAGGTGGTAGTAATACAAAGACAAAACTTTGGCAAGATGCATCAAAGTTGTTCTTAACAGTAGTTGTTAATATACTGCTAAACAGTGTGCAGTTAAATGAAAAAACATAAAAAAAACTTATAAAATACAACTTTTTTAATAATTTTAATTTTTAAATTTTTGTATCTTTAATTAAAATATTTCATTTAGGATGATATGGATCATAACAAAAAATCTGCCAATAATCCAATTAAAGTGTGATATAAAAACAAAAGTAGAGAAAATTCTTAATGGAAATCATTTAGGATTAACTCCAAAATCATTAGATAGCAGTTTGGATCTAAATAATGATAGTATCGAAGAAGAAGTTCTATTTAATAAAATTACAGGTCAAAATAAACAAAAAAAATAGGTCTGATAAATTTATTCAAGATAAAGAACTACAAAAAGCTAACAGATTTGAAGTAAAAAAAGTTAAAAATATGTTAGAAGAACTTATTTATTAAAGAATGAAAGAATAGGAATATAAAAAAAAGGAACGAGAAAGAAGAGAGATAGAACGAAAAGAAAAATAAGAGAAAAGGCAATAAGAATTTAATTTATTAATTCTGCTTTGAATTTTACAAATAGAAACATAATGTTATTTCAAAATAATATTAGTAAATACTTATTACAAATCATTTTACTTATTATACTAATTATTTTGTATAGTTCCTTTTTATTATCAATCTAATTCATTTAATACATTTGATACAATGCAAAATCATGCCATGCAAATCACAAATACTTCACATACTACTCTACAAGTTAATTGTCCTATGCCTCATTTACTATTTAATGGTCTTACATTTCATTCACAAATTAATTATCCTACACAAATTAATTGTATTCCAAACATTCCATAACTTGATAACTTCAAAATATAGACAATATTTAATCTACTATAATATATACATTTTATTCTGATGTATCATTTTTACTTTCATCTTTACTATTACCAATATCATTATATCTTTTTCTTCTATTATCTCTCAAAATTTTCTTATTTCACAAATAATTTGCTAAATTATCTCTAATAAAATTAGTTACTTCATAATTGCTACTGTTATTTAATAAAATTTGAAAATTATTTTGATCATCAAAGTATTTATCATCATCTAACATATCTTTCTATATTTTTTCACAAATATTATGTAAAATACAAGATGCTGTTACAATAAGACTAAATCTTGATTTTAATTTTCCAAATGCTTATTCTACACTTATTTGAGTTTGAAAATGTTTGGTGTTGTAATAATTTTGTATTTGTATTACCATTATCATGGTATGGCATTAGTAACCAATTTTGGCAAGGATAACTGACATTGCCAAGAATATATGCATTTAAAGGAATATTTAATGAAGAAGAACTAAGTATATGAAATAATGAAGAATTACAAAATATTCTACTATCATGAGTTGAATTAGAATAACCAACAAAAATATCAACATATAAATCTATAACTGCTTGTAGAACAATTGAATAAAATCTCTTTCTATTATAATAATCTGTAAAAAATTCTTTAAAAGTTTTTATAGGTATATAACTTCTATTACTCCTATTGCATATGAAATATCAACTTTTTTTTAAATCTTTTTGCAATATTACTGAATTTAGTATGATTATTAGAAAACCTATAATAATTATAATAGTTAATATTTATTTAATATCTTAACAAAACTTTAATTATTATTAGTTCTTACTAAATCTTTAAAAAGAGAAATTGACATTTAATTGCATATAAAACTGATAATATATGATTGATTTTCCTAATGCAAATAATTGTTCAAGTATTCTATAACTTTAACCAGTTGCTAAAAATCATAAAGTTACTGAAACTTTCTATTTAATTGGAAGTCTTAGAGCACTTCTTGAGTTGTTTCTTTATAATTCAGTACATAGCTACTCAAATGTAGTTTTTGTTATTCTAAAATGACATTTAAATTCTGCATTTTTCTAACTATTACATATATTATTAAACTAACAAAGGCTACAGACCCTTCTTGCTTGCCTATAAACTGCTTTTAAGAAATATTTCTTTCAATAATACTTATATATTTATGAAAAAATGATAATTGATATTATCATCAGTTATTTTTTTAGAAGATGAGTCTGTTTGGTCTAAAAAAAACTAAATATATAATTGGGATAATTATAGAATATCTTTGAATATTCATAATTATTTAATTTTTTGGTTTAATCTAAATCATGTTAGGATAGTATTAAGATGTAATACAAAAATCAATAATCTGATTCCCTTATTTGTGAACATGAATTGAATCTGATCTAATCCAAATGAATCAGTAATCCAATCCAAATCCAATTCAATCAAATTTATAAACACATCCATTAAGGGAAGGCTAGAAATAACATTATTCTAATTTTCAGAGTTTTGATCCCCTTCCCCCTTGTTATCATTTCTAAATAAGAAAATCATAATTTTCACGTGATAGACTAGTCACGAATGATAAATTTATAATATTACAAGAAAAATTAATTAATGTTTAAAAATGTTTAAAATCAAAGAATCCAAATAAATAATTTATTTATATTTTAAATATTTTAAATAATGAATTTTTAAGTGCATTTGTATTAAGTTTTTTTTAAATTTGATACAAAATTTTATAGACTTTATTATTATTATTAAAATTGTTAAAACAAGATGTTAAAAAAATGAATTGAAATTTTACACTGCAATATATGATAATATTATATTTTAAATGTAAGATAATCTTGCTCCCATAGTTTTGCTATTGAATTTTGTTACCATGAACCTCTTGCTCTACTTTTACCTTTCTTTGGCTTTTCTTTTTAGAATTTCTGTGAAGCATCAGTTCTTATATCACAATTTGAATTTTCTTGATCTTTTGTACTTTTTGTATTTATACATTTATTTTCTTTATCTTTTGTACTATCTGCATTATATTCATTTTCTTTATCCTTCGCACTTTCTGCATTATATTTATAATCCTATGGTGGATGCTCAGTTTCTTTAATATCAATTCTTGCTACTCTTTTTTTTGGTACTCTTTCATTTAAATGAATTGTTCTAATATGCTACTTTAAAAATACTTTTGTTGAAAAATATTTAAAGCATTTTTAGTATGTGAAATTACGATATAAATCTGAAGTGATGCTGGAACAATGTTTATCATAGCCCAATAGGTCATCCTGAAGTATTCTAAAGTATAAATTAAATTTAAAAAATGCCCATCACGGCCTTGTATAATGGGTAGTAAAAAACTATTATTTGCAGATAAAATATTATATATTTCAGGTGCGTGTGGTTATCTGCAACAGTTTTGATCATTGCACTTTCTTATATTAAGAGAATACTTACAAATTTGTGTATGCTGATCAATTCAATCCTATGACTCCTCTTTTACATCTAGAAAATCTGTCTGATCATACTTCTCAATATACGTGATAATAACTGGATGTCTATTAATACTATTATGGCCCTAAAGTTTATATAAATGTTTGTCTACATACCTAAAATTATTACATTCAAGATTCTTATCTACAATGGTAATTTTTTTATCAATACTTTCAAAATGTTTGCCATATATAAATCCATTTAATTCAATTCTGGCTAATTTTCCAGATAGTGATGCTATACTTCGTTTAACCAGATTGTAAGCTGATTGCTCTAAAGCATATGTCTGAACAGTAAGATAATTAAGATCAAGTTTTTTAAAAAGTAAGAGATATTTTGAGATGTTAGTAAGGAATTGAGAGTTTTTATCTAGTCCGCCATCTGTTAATAAGTACCAAAATGGTTTTATAGAATCTCTGACATGCATAAATTCATGAAAAGACTTCTCTTTTGTGATTGATATAAGATCTATCATATGTGTTTTGCAAGATGTACCTAAAAAGTATTTTGGGCAAATAAAAATTCATACCTTACCAGAACGTAATGAATCATTCATATCAGAGGGATTTATTTTTTTATGAAGGTGCTTGACTATTCATATTTTAATTATTTTCTTGCATCATTTATGATCTGCTGCTCCAAATTCAACACTTTTATGCATTTTCTCCAAAAGATTAGAATTATTAATCAAAAATGACAGATGATCTGATATATCATATATTTCTACAACATTTTCTCTTCTAATTTTTCCTTCTTTTTCTTCTATACTCATTGCTGAACTGCTGCATTACTTCTTAACTGTTTAAGTCTATTTTCTTTTTTTATTATAGTTTCTTTCAGTTTTTTAATTTTTGAAATGAATTGGGAGTGAAGTTCTGGTGTTGTTGCTACTTTTAATAAATTATTATACTCATATAGGTCAGTTTTAGTCTTTTGAATATTTTCAAGCAACTGTCTTTGTGCCATTACGTTTGCCAAAGGCTGTATATTATCTGAAGGTTTGGGAAGAATATCTAAAGACACTAAGGGTAGTATTGGAAGTTCTTCTTGAGTTTCTCTTATAAGTTTAATAAAAGTGAAAGGATAAGATTAAATAGGAGTATGTAATAATTCAAAAATATGATTTTAAATATTATTTTTATTTTCCTTTCTTATTTTACGCCAACTATCTTAAGCTTGTTGCTATAGTTCTTTTTTATTTAGCATTTTATTATAACTCTTTACTATTTTACTGAATGCAAAAGCATTCACATATTGTTCATAGAGATTTTTGAGATTTTGGATAATATAATTCTTGGAGTATTTTAGTTCTTTAAAATATGTCTGCTTTATTACACAAATGTGTAAACGTTTCATACAGCAGCATATTTTTATGATTTACATTTTATATTTTGATATAAAAAATATTTTTCAAAATTCAAGCATATGCTTTTTATACTTTCTATCAGAAAATACCATTATATTATATACCAAAAATAGAAATACATATTATGTGTAATGTTATCATGGACAGATCTCCTTCCTCTATTATTAAATGATATCATTTCTGACCGTTCCCTTATAAATTGAAATATTTGGATTCATTTTCTTAATTTTATTAAAGACTCATGAATATATTGGAGTAGATATAGTTATCTAGTTTAACTCGCTCTAAATATGGCTTGAGTTAAGCTGCTCTAAAATTTGTTCAGGATGATTTGTTTGTTTATTCTAATAAGCAAAATAAACTTCTAATACATCTTTAAGATTATTATCTATAAGTTTGCCTGTAGTCAAATCTATAATTTTTGAATTATTTGGATTGATAATACACTTTATAATAGCAAGCTTTTTAAAAGTAGAAATAAAAGATTTTCCTGTAGTTCTACGATAAGTGTATGTCTTAATATATACTAAATCTATTCAAATAAGATGCCAGTTTAATCTTTTCTCTAGCATTTCTTTAATTTTTTTGTCTATTTCTATATCTGAATAAGATAAATGATCATCTATATTCTCTTAAAAGAATTACTTGCATTTTTCCTCTATAATAAGTATTTTTGAAAATAGTAATAGGACTTCTTACTTTATTCTTTTTATATTTACATAATACTACTAATGCAGACTTTATTTGATCCTTTCTTGTTAATTCTATTAATAAAACTCTTCAAATTTTTTCTTGAGCAGAAGCTATTAATTGAAACATAAATAAGTCTTCAGCATATTCTTTAACTGATGTTTTTTTTATATTAAAAGAATATACTAGATTTTTTATTAATAGAATTTTAGCTTACCATTTATTTAAAGAGAAAAAATTTTTATGAAACTTTTCTGAATCACCCACATGAACTTCTTCAAAGTAAATATCTTCTTCTAATACATTATCATCTACATTAAGAAGCTTATATCTTTTTTCTTGACTACATGATATTTTTTCTTTTTTATTTCCATTTTTTATTAAAGTCTAATTTTTCAAGAAATTTTAATTCATCTTCTTTTAACTCTTCTTTATAAGCTTAAGTTGCTAGTCCAGAACCTGCTTTAGAATCCTCTTTTGGAATAGTTTTAAGACTATGATTTATTATTACCTTTTTGGAATCAGTTTTTAATTCAAAAGTAGATACAGATATAACTATTTATATAGGTTCATGTGTAGGTCTTAAACTACATTAATTTTTATTATTATTATAATATTAGCAAAGCTTTTATAATGTAATCAATTTCTTACCATAATAAATATAAGTACAATTCTTTTTATCTTTTTTAGCCATAAATCTAATCTTTAATAATCATGTAAACTTTTATTCAATTAAAATTAATTAATCTTTTATGAAAAAAATAGGACTAAAAAGCATCATCCTTATTCTGAATGTAATAAGTCAACTAGTAATTGTTATCATTTATATATTAAAAGTTACTATATGATTCAGTATATTAATAGATTTTAAAAAAAAATCCAGTTGTTTGATAAAGCAGTATAGTTAAACTTTAAGATTAGATTTTTACTTATCTTACAAAAAATTTTTAAAAATCTAACTTCTATATACTTTAAATCTAACTTGATATACCATAAGTCTAAACTTTATTTATTTTAAGTTTAATCTGATATACCATAAATCTAACTTTAGTATACTCTAAGTCTAATCTAATATACTATAAGTCTAACCTCAAGTTTAACTTCAGAGATTAGAGTTAAAGAATATACCCATATTTTTATCTTAAATAAAAGTTTCTTAATAAGATTTGGTAAACATATAGCATCTGTTCTAAAAAATAGATTCCTAGTTAAGGTGATTTGAAGAATATGTATATCTAATCTACTACAAAAACTTCTGAAATGATTTGGAGGATATATAATCCACTCTTATAATAACTTCTAGAGCTAAAAAAAAAAACATATATTTCTATTTCTATAATAACTTTTAGGATCAAATAAAGGTTATATAATATCTGTTCCAAATTCTCATTACTACAAGGGCTTCTATAAATAAATAAAGATTATGTAATCCTATTTTTACAATAGCTCCTAAAGAGAAATAAAGGTTATGTAGTTCTATTCCTATAGGATAGATAATTTAGAGGCTATATAACATCATTTATCCCAGAACTTTCATCTATTATAATAGCTCCTAAAGGGTGAATGAGGGTTATATATATCTATCTTAGAACTCTCAATTTTATATTACTAATAAGTTTTGATAAGTTTCACTTTTCGTCAAGTTTTGCTAACTTTTTAATAAGACTTTAATATAGTTTTGTCAAATTTATAGTTATTTGCTTAAACCTTTTCAAAATTCTGCAATTAGTTTTGGCAAGATTTTACTATAGTTTTATTATAATTTTGGCAAAGTTTTGATAGTTTCAGCATTCATAATAGGTTTTAGCAGATTTTGTTTTTTGGCAGAGTTTTATCAACTTTTTAATAAGACTTTAATATAGTTTTGGCAAAGTTTCACTTTTTGGTATTTCGTTAACTTATCTAAACCTTCTAGTTTCAGCAGGTAACCTTAGTCAAATTACTTCATTTCATTATTTTACCTATTTGTTAAACCTCCTAATTTCACTAAGCAATCTTTATTCTAAAAAGAAAAAAAATACTAACTGCTCCTAAACTACAAATTACAGTGCATGAAAAAAGTAATTAGAAAAATATTTTCATTTATTATGCAATGAATAAGTATCAGTAGCATATGAAAATTTGTGGTTATACCCTTTATAATATGAAAAATAAGTTACCAAAAGTATATTAGAAACAGATTACATGCTATCCATTTATTAAAATTTAAGTCATCCAAAAAATTATTAGAAAAAATAAGATAACTAATATTTGACTAATTGGACAATTTTAAAAGGCAATTTCATGGTAAATATCCAACCAAATTTAATAATTTTTTTTTATTTCTTTTGCTATATCATAAAGTATATCTAATAAAATTTTTATAGTACATTAATGATAAAATTAAAGTTAAATTTTAAAAAAACTTAAAAAATTATTAAAATTTCAATTAATTAAATTTAATGCATTATAATATAAAATTTTATTAAGAAATTACATATTGTATATTAAGACAAAAAGATTCGTTTTTGCTTTTTACATATAAAATTTATGTATGTTATAGGCAATTTATTGATTAAATATTAACTGGAAAAATTATTCTCAAAACTTTTTTCACATACTGTATAATTCTAATACATGTACCTTTATCTTCTTTTATTTTTTTTATTGTATTTTACAAATTTTTACCAAATATAAGCATATCCTAAAATAAGCATAATCATATTTTTATAGTACCCAAAAATAAGTACATTGTAATCTTTATTAAATATTCTTTATAAAACTTTAATCAAATATATAATAAATGTAATTAAAATTAAAAAATATTCATAATAAACTATAGTAATTCAATTAAAAGTATTGTTATTATTTATCATTAGGATTACTAATTACTAATTTCTTAATTTCTGATTTTATATCAATATTAGTTTCTGATTTTTCAGTTTTCAATTCCTTTTCTTTGATTTTTAATTTATTAATTTCTGATTTTTCTTCATTAACTTCTGATTTATCATCAATTTCTAATCTTTCATTAATTTTTGATTTTTCATTAACTTCTGATCTCTCTTTATTGATTTTTAATTCCTTTTTATTTTTATTAAAATTTATTACTGAATCTGTTATATCACATTTTTTAAAAGATTTAATAATAATATTATCAGAAATTCTTTTTCATGATCATTTAACTCAATCACATATATTACTTATTTTAACATATTAAAGATTTTTACTAGCAGTTTTTTTAGTATTTCTACTAGCTATTTATAGGTGCCATTCTTGATGAAGGTTATTTTTGAATAGCTTGTTAATCACAATATCAAGAAGCTGGTAAATACTTGTTAGTCTACCAGAAATTACTACTAGATAAATATTATTTTCATAAAATTTACTTTTAACTAATTATTTTAAGTGTTCTCTAAATAAAATTGCTTGTTTAAACTCTTCTAAAATCCTGTGCTTAATTTCACCAAATTTTTATTATAGATTTATTATAGTTTTGCAGAATTTTGTCAGTTTTGCCATTTATAATAAGTTTTGATAGGTTTTACCTTTCATTAAGTTTCACTAACTTTTTAATAAGACTTTAATATAGTTTTATCAAATTATTACATTTTATCATTTCGCCTATTTGTTAAATCCCTAGTTTTGCCAAGCAATCTTATTTTGAAAGATTATTTTGTACTCAAAATAAGCACATATATACAGTAGTAAAAATAGGTCATTTATTTTCAGTAAAATATGGTATTATTTTTTTAACATCACATAATATTAACTTATGAACTAAAAAGAAATCATCATATCATAAAATAAATAATTGTGTATAAAATAATAAGAAAAACTAATCATATTATAATAATCAGTTATAGATTATATTTTCAGATACTCTTTTACTTTTCAGCTATCTTGATAAAAATATGCAAAGAATTAAATATCCAAAATCATCTATTTAATTCTCAAAGTAAAATAATCTTTCTATATATCTAAATTTAAAAAAAACTCTTCAAATAGTATATCTTAAGAAAATGAAATTTAAAAATTATAAAAAAGAAAATAATTCTAAACTTATACTTTTTAGAAAAGTTCCCTTCTTTTTACTCCCTTCTTATTTTCTTATATCTATAAAAATTTATAATAAGTAAAGTTATAATCTATCCTATAAAATCTTCTTAATCTTAATTTATTTTGATTCCACCTACTCAATAGCTAAAGTAAAGATATTTTCTCTAAAAACTTAGAATAGCCAAATATATTAGTATAAAAGAAAATAAGTTGTTATTCAAAGTATAGACCTGTAATGGGTTGAATTGGTAAATATTATATTAAATTAACTTGTGCTGAGTCTGGGATTCTGAGTCAGCATTAAATTTTTATAAAATTTCTGGGCTGAATCCAGATTCAAGATATAAACCTGAATTTCATAATTTTTTAATTCTGGCCAAAATTTTCAATTAATTCTAGCCGAAATTAAATTAGATAAAAAATTAAATAATTTTGGCCAAATTTACCAGATAATTTTATTTTGTAATTTAAATAAAATGAATATCAATTCCGCCAAAAGTGCTATAATGTCACGTGCTTCTGTCAATGCTGCTCAGGTTTCAAGGTTCCTATCACTGGTCAAAAACTGATCTATCTTACAGATATTTTATAAATATCAGGTACCCAAAATGCAGAAAATCTGCTATACATCGGGTACCCAATATGTATACTATAGAATTAAAAAATACAATTTATTAATTATCTTGCTATCTAATAATCATAAAAAGATGAAATATAGCTCATTTAAATCACCTTACTGAGACGTATCGAATGATACTAATTTCGCATTTCTAGGTACGATAGATGCTGAGATATTTGATAAATCGTAAAAAAATAAACAAAAAATACAATATCTCGATATCTATCACACCTAGAAATGCGAAATTAGTACCATTTGATACGTTTCAGTGAGGTGAATCAAATGAGCTATATTTTATCTTTTTATGATTACTGGATAGCAAGATAATTAATAAATTGTATTTTTTAATTCTATAGTATACATATTGGATACCCGATGTATAGCAGATTTTCTGCATTTTGGGTACCTGATATTTATAAGATATCTGTAAGATAGATCAGTTTTTGACCAGTGTATTGCCGATCTCAGTTCTTGTTCTGGACTTGCTTATTAAGACATTTTCCTTAGAAACCTCCTGGATTAATCTTTTAGACTAATTGATCCCTCTGATGGATCTAACAGTTCGGGTAGTTAGGATATGGTTCTCCTTTAACTTATTTTAAGGAATTGGAGGGGATACTTTCTAGATGGTCGATCTGATTGCTACCTCTCATGGTAAAGTAGTATACTGGGTATGTTTTTATATTAGGTTTATAGCGTAGACATTTAGATTAATTTTACTTTTTAAATACTTATTTATGTAAACTAGATAGAAATGAGATCTATATATTTTATTTATGTATATTTTTTGTTTTGTATTATTTGACATTAATTTTATTAAATAAAGTATGCTGTTAAAAAAAAAAATAAAATAAAATAAAATGAATATCAAATTTTAATTTTTTTATGTTAATTTAAATAAAATAATATATTACTTTTGATTTATTTTAAAATAATTAGTAATGCAATATTTAAATACTATTTAAAATTTAAAACACTAATCAAAATAAGTCAAATCAGCAAAATTATGAGAATAAAATCTTTAAAATGATTTCTCTCAGCTTATAATGATTAGATTTATGCAGTTTTAGTCTAATTTAAAAGCATTTGCTTCAGACTATCTAGTAGTATGAAAATCACATGATATAGATAGATATTTGGTAAGAATTTGCATTTTAAAGTTTGTCCCAGGAATACTTTTTATTATTCATAGATCATGAAATATAAATTAAATTAATTTATAAATCTAAACTGAATCTGGATTAAACTAGATTTTCAATATATTAATGAGAATTAGGCTGCCATTTTATATATAATTTTAAGTTCAGGTCAAACTGAATTGAAATTTTATATATTATTTTAAATTTGGGTCAGATCAGATTATAAAATAGAGATTAATGCAAACTTTTAATCTAAAAAGATAATAAAAAGTTATGAATATATTTTATAAAAAATTAAAGTAAATAACTAAATAATAAAATTATATATAAAATAAAAATAGAAGCATCTTTATTTAGACTTCTAAAACTCCTTATTATTTAGAAAAGCTTTAAAGTTGTATTTTTATTTTTTCAAAAAAATGGTTAGAAAATTATAGAAAAAAGTTGTTCCATTTAATATATAACTTTAAAAAGCTATTTTTATAATAAAAATTTAATTTTTTTCATTTTATATAAAAACTATCCAAATAATCAGCTTAAAAAAACTTTTTCTTTTCATAAAATTACATATATTTCTGATCACTAGTTAAAATATTCCATTTTGGCTAAATTTCAGCCAGCTGATTTTGTTAAATTTGTAACAACCAATTGGTTAATATTCAAGTAAATATCCAATACTCTTCAATACCATTCAGATATAAATTTTGATTAAACTTTTGTAACATTATTGTCAGCATTTGTTATATCAAATTTTGTAACTTTTAAATTAACATTTGGTAATCAATACACCAATACAAATATAATAATAGCAATTATTTATTTATTTTATTAATATATAAATAATACAATATAAATACAATATAAATAAAAATTTTAAATAAAATCTGACACAGTATATCAACTGATAGGATGATTCAGTTATTCTACAATTTGATTAGGATTTTTAAAAAATAAATAAAATAAAGTTAGAAATATCATTATAAATTATACCAAAACTTATAATAAATATTCTGAACCTTTTGTTCTAATTTTCAAAGATTCACTATATTTATAATAATCATTAAAGTGTTTATTAAGGCGTTCTTTATTTTCTTTTGTATAGAAAGAAATAATAGAAAGAACTGGTATTTATTACTATAAAATTTTAGCATAATAAACACTTTTTGATATATTTATTTTTAATATTGATATTAAATTCTTGGTCTTTTTGTTAAAAATAAGACTATTCAAGTACATTTGGCAGATAGAGAAAATCATAATATTGCATTTTATCATTGTAATTTCAGTTTCTTAATAATTAAGCTGATTGTAATTTTAGAACATACAGATCGAGAACTTTTTGAAAAAGATTCTTTAACTAAAATAAATAATAATAATGTAAATATTAAATATACAAATAAAAAAAAATAAAGATAAATAAATATTAGATACAAAATCTCATCTGATCTCCATGAGAAATCATATATGTTTATTATATGACTTTGAGACTCTTCATTCATCTCGTTCATTTTTAAAGAATGGGCTTTTTTATCTGCCAATAATTCAATAAGTTCTTTCTCATTGTATTTTATAATTTTATTATTATGATTCAAGTAAAGACTTTTGCTCCTTTTATTTGACGTGTCCTTTTCTAATTGTTTATTATTACAAATATGAAAGTTATTACTATATATAATAAACATAATAAATTATATCTCGCGTAAATAGCTATTAGTATGTAATCAATAATTATCTGCATTGATTTGCTTTTTTATTTTGTAATTATTTTTACTTCTCCTTGATCTATGTATTGTTTAAAGCCAATTGCTTATTTAATCATAAGAAGTATAATAATTTAGTTTTAAAGTCTTGATCAATTTCAAAATAAGTTTTCTTCAAATTTTGATATTTGATTAGCTATTAAATGTTTCATTATAATTTATATTAAGATCAGAAGAAATAGTTTTCAAAATTGTCTTTATTTCAACTTAAATTATTTGCAAATAAAGAAAGAAAAAAAATTCAATAAGTATCAATACAAATCATAAAATTATTTAAGAAAATTGAATGAACTCTGACGTTCATTTTGTTATCATATGAATTGGTTGAACTTTTATCTGTACTACTATTCTTCAAACTGCTCTTATATTTAATAAAATATTTTTCTTTGATATAGAGTACTTTCTTTCTGAACTATTCTTTTATTTTTTTTCTTTTGATTTCTTTTTTTTCCCTTTCATTTATTTGATTGAGATTCACCATTTGATTTAAACAACTGCTGATACCTTTTAAGATTTGCAGAAAGTTGATCATTTTTATGACTAAATTCTTGGTTAATCTCATTAATTATTTATTATTTTCCTGTAGTCTTTTAATTAATTAAATATAGCAAGTTTTGTTATATTTTTTACTGCTTTATTTTTAATTAAATCAATTAAATTAATTAAATTTTAATTTTAAAATAGAATAAGTTTCATTATATTTTTACTGCTTTATTTTAATTTAAATCAATCAAATTAATTAAATAGTGCAAGTTTAATTACATTTTTTAATGCTTTATTTTTAATTAAATTAATTTAAATCAATTAAATAGATTTTGAATAACTAAAGATATTTACCAAGTTTATTATTTCATGTACAAAATGGTTCAAAATAGAAAATTATTATATGTACTTAATAAAGATTATCAATTAGACACTACTAACACTATTAATATAATTAAAAAAAGAACAAAAGTTTCATGTCTTTGCAACAAATGCGAGAGAAAATTAGTTGGTTCTCATACAAAAAAAAGATATAAATTAGCCAATAATAAAATTTTATCACAAAGTTTTAATACAAATATATATCAAAAAGATCAAGAAATCTACAATACTGATGAATTGTCTTATTTAATTTTAATTGAAGTTTTGATGCAGGATATTGAATAATCTATCGATATAAAGGATATAATAGATGACAATTCATATATCAATATTAATTTTGACTTTTTACCTTAAGAACGTACACCAAATACTCAATTGAACTATCTAAATCTGAGCAAAACACTAATATTTTGGCAAATAATAAACCAAATGAAATTTTTGAGGATTATTTTAAACTATCCAAATCTGAGCAAAAGCAAAGCACCAATAATTCTTATGATAATAATAATAGTTCAGTAAATAATAAACTAAATGAAATTTTTGAAGATTATTCATGTTCTCCCTTGGAATTATTTTATAATGCAAACATTATATATACAATTCATAATGATCAATTTTTATGAATATTCTTATAGATAATGAACTTTTGAAAAAGGGTTGATATACCAGAAATGGCAACTGAATTTTTAATAAAATTCATAAAATTGGTTCTGAATAAAATCGGAAGTGATGATTTTAGTATATTTTCAGATTTACTTTACATGGCAAAAAATAAGCTTAATTTGAAAGACCAATTTTAGGTCTTTATATCTTACTCAAAATGTCACAAGTTTTATGAAAATAATAAAGTAAAAAACTTTCATCAAAATGTAACTCCTGCAATTATGAAATGTCATCATGTTGAGTTTTCTAATTTGTCAACCTGTTGGTTGAATTTGTGTCAAAAATCTTTATCTCAACTAATAAAATCATTAGATGCTTCAATCATAATTCAGTCTAAATTAATATATTCATTTGCCAGAACTAATAATCAATTGACAATAATATTTCATTGATCTGGTTTCAAAGTTCTCTAAAACATTAGGCAACTTGGTTAAAGTTTGATAATATAAAAAAAAAGCAAATTAATATATAGTGATCAAAAAAGTAATATAGAATCTGGAGTAGTATAGAAACTTGAAAAAGTAGTTTTTTAATCAATCATATATTATTGATTGTTTATTAATATATTATATAATTTGTTATGAGTCAATTTGATTTAAAATAAAATCATTTTTTGTATTACAATAATAATTTATATATATTTATTAGTAAGAATTTAAATTATTTTTTGTTAAAAAAAAATCAGAAAAAAATAAAATTTAAAAATGGTAAAAATATTTTATTAAAAAATACTGTATTTAAATATAATTATTAATATGATATTAATTTAATTAATTTGATTAATTTAGGCAATAACATCATTATTAACTAAAATAGGAATTCCAGCAGCTTGTAAAGTTGCAATAAAAACTATACAGAAATATAAATTACCAAAAATAAATAAAAGTATTATAAAAAATTATTATAAAGGAGGTTTTAATAATAAGATCAATAAACGTGAAGCTGCATTAATTTTAGGTTTAAAGTATAAAAAATCTTTTTTTTTTATTTAATTTACTTTATATTTTTTTCTATTACTAATATTTAATATATCTTTTTAACAAAAATAGAGAAACAAGTATTAATAAAGCAAAAATTAAAGAAGCTCATAAAAGAATGATAATGCTTAATCATCCTGACCATGGTGGTTCTCCTTATTTAACTTATAAGATTAATGAAGCGAAAGCATTTCTTGAAAAAACTGTTAAATATTAAGTAATAATATAATATAACAATTGTTATTTTACAAATAAAATTTTTTAATATAATAGTATTGTAATTTGCACAAATGAATATTTAATAACATATAAAGAAATCATTCAAAATTTTTCTTTAAATTCGAAAGAAGAAAATGATAAAAGTTTAATGTCTTACAATCAACTTTTTTTTTAAATATCAACTTGCATATTTATTTTCTTTATAATCAAAAAATTCTACTGAGATGATCTTAAATTTAATATCACAGTATAAATAAACCGTAATAAAAAAACAATTAAAATATATTCTTTTCATAAATGTATTATTAGGAAAATATAAATTTATTTGATTATTAGAAATGAACTAATTAAGTTCGTGTAACCAGATATAATATCAATTATCAAATAAATCGCGCACTAATAAAATGAAATACTAAATGTTATTATTTTTAGCGATAAGTCACAATAAATTTAATAGATTAAATATTCATTGCAACGCCTGAAGATAAGATAAAAAAAAGATTTGTAGAGAAAGGATGGAAATTGCAGTCTATGACAATCATATTTGCTGTACTCAAACTTTAACTGTGAACATGTTCATATGCTAATTTCAATTGATCGTGCTTTTAGTCTATATATTATGTCAATGTGGCAGCTTTGTCCAAATAATATACATACAAAATCGGAAATTATCTATAATCTATCTTGTATACTTCTCAACGCCTAGGTGGTGGTGTTGGAGTACTTGGTCCACGTCTAGACGCTAATGGTCTGGAAACTGGACTGGGTGATCTTTGGCGTCCTGAATAAGGAATAGATGTTCTGCCACCACTCCTTATAGGACTCATGGAACGTCTTCTATTTGTAAAATTATGATGTTGATTTTCATCACATACTTACTTAAAAAATAAAATAAAATAGAATAAAGCAAACCTATATATGCCGCCACGAGGAGAAGAGGGTCTTAACGGAGGAGGCCCAATTATTGTATCAGGGTAACGGGAAGGTGCTATCGGTGAACGAGCACGATAAGATGAAATTGGTGGATCCCTATTTATGTAATATAATATATCAGAATGTTAAATTATTTTTTATATATCTCTCTCAAAAATCAAAAAGGTTTACCTAATTCCCCTTTCATAACTTCCTCGACGTGGACCTGGTGGTGAACCAGGTCGGCCTCTACCAGGATATAATGTGACATCAGGAGGAGGTAAAGGTCTTCTTTCATACCCATCTCGATCATATCCATCTCTTGGGTTTGCATAGTAATTACGATCATAATTATCTCTACCAGTCCTCTCATATTCCCTGTCAGGATAAGTTCGATCATAAGGTCTATCTCTTTCTCTTTCATATGGTCTATCATATGTACCACGATATTCTCTTCTGTATTCTACCTCAGGGGGATCTCTTCCATAGCGATCATAAGGACGATCATATCCACCACGTTCAGGAAGAGGTGGAAGAGGATATCTTTCATCCCTAATATATTTATCCCGGTTGTCTCTTGCACTATATGGTTCCCTAACATAACTGTCACTGGTACGACGATCATCGTATCTACCAGGTTTTCGAGAAACCAATTCACGCCCGTTGCTAAAGGATAGCAATTATTTAAGACATCAGAATTTCTCAAAGCTACGCTGACTTGGTCACAGCTTTCTTAATACTTGATGAATAGCTTGAATTAAAAACTTCGCTTTAAAATTGCTTATACTGCACTAGGTATTAAGTAGCCAAACCCTTTTTTTTTTCCGATCTCTTGATAGAAGTTGCTAGCTCCTTTTGACCTCGAAAGTTGCTTACCTAGTACACTCTCGTGCCCAATGACCGACTAGACCACACTTAAAACATGTATCGGTAGACTTTGTTTCTCCTCCTCCTCTGTTGTTGTTATTGCTGTTATGGTGATGATTATTTTGATGATGGTGGTGGTGGTGATGATTATGATATTTGAAATTTCCGTTCCTTTCGCCATGAGCAAATTCAACACGAAGCTGAGATCCTTGAAATTCGGTTCCATTAAGAGAATCAATTGCTTCTTCACATATACGACGTTCTTCGTATTCCTTTCATTTATTTTTATGTTGCAGTTATATGTCAGTACTAATTCTTTGTTCAAATGTTACGAGTAGAATCAATCTCCTTCCCGACATAAGATATGCGTCCAAAGGATTTCAAAAACAATACATGGCAAAGAATAACAGCAAACAAGCACCAATATTCGGATAATTATATATATAAGTAAAAGATATCACAAAAAATCCTTTGGACGCATGAACCTCATGCGGGTCCGCTGTAGATCCACTTTTATTCGATTTTGTCAAAATATTTTCTGATCATCACATTGAAACGCTTACAATGAATCCGTAGTTTCCTTTCAGTTCCATGTTAACTACATTTCCATACTTCGAAAAACACTCCTTAATATCTTCAGGTCTGGCCCGTTCCGGTAGGTGACCGACATAAACTTTGACACCCGCACTTGGCATGATGATCGTCTCTTTTTATTAAGATCTACTCGCAATTGAGGTAAATTGATATATGGAACCTCGAGAATATCTATAAGTTGAATCATATATATTTGAAATTCCAGAGGAAAATATTATCATTTTGTCAGAGCTTAGATAATGAACTTTGTAAGATTCCAAAATGATTTATCGCTTTTTACGTATTAATTAATTATCATTAGGAAATGATAAAAAGTATATTACTTTCTTCAGCAAAAAAAAGAAAAAGCCAAAACACGAGAATAAAATCTCCCGATAAAATTGAAAAGAAACGTTCAAAAACTTTTTAAGAAAATGATTTGCTTTTGAGAAACTTTTGCTCCGACATAATATTATCGATTAAAAGGAATAACATTCGCTACTAGACTCAAAAGTTTGAGTTTGTCTTTGAATCGATCTCTGAATCGTACCTTTAAAGTGTGTTACTTTGTCCTTACCGGTTACTCTTTAGTTTTTTGAAAGGTTTGGTTAACCTATATCGTTTCAGATTCTTTAAAATTTTGTCTTATCAAATACTTTTTGCTCAATAGTCAAGTTAGATGAACTCTTATACAAAAGTGTGTGCTGTCCAGATTAAATGAATAAATTTGGAACCACAAAAAAAAGCTCCTGACGACCTTACACTTTTTTGCTAGCCTTTCAAAACTTCGTTAATAACCTAGCTAAAGATCTATAGTTCTGAAATCCAACTAGAATTCAGATAGACAAAAAAGTTTGAAGCTTAGTAACAGTTCAAAGAGGGGCGAACTCCTTATCAATATAACAATATTAACAACAAAGTTGTCATGATATATATATGTGTAACACCACACTACGCCGCCAAAAAAAAAAATAAATAAATCACGTGAATGTTTTAGATCTTATATTCTTTTATTGGCAGTTGACTCTTTTTTTTTTTTGATCAAAATTTTTTTTAGATCATGTTTCATACAACTCGAAGCCTCCTTTCAAGAACTTTAAATTATAAAATTTTTCCTTTATTTTCTAATGTTTATGTTAATAACGTTTATAATGTACAGAAAAGATTTTCAGGTCATAATAAATGGAGTAAAATTAGACATGTAAAGGGTGTTAAAGATCTTGAGCGTGGAATTCTATTTACGAAATTGTCAAAGGAAATTCAACTTGCGGTAAAACGTTGGTTTTTTTTTTGAATATTCTACATTACACCATTAGTCTCATGAATAGAATTTTTCTCCATTAATATGTCTGATTATTAATTTTGTTCGACGCGATAAAGTGGGAGGTTCTGAACCCGGACAAAATGCTCGCTTGGCTGCCGCATTGGCCAGTGCCAAAAAAGCACATATGCCCAAGGATAATGTAGAAAATTCAATTAAAAGGGTTTGTACTTTTTATGAAGGTTCTTTCCCTTTTATGATATGTTTTGCTTAAATTATCCGTATTTAATAGGCATTAGGTCAAGGAAAAGCCGAAAGCATCGAGAGCATAAACTATGAAGGATATGGACCTGGTGGAATCGCATTTATAATGTAAAATTATAAATTTTTTATGAAGAGTTGTTTTTTAAAATCAATTTTTTAAAAAAAATTTTATAATAGAGAAACTGTGACAGATAATAAGAATAGAACCGTTAAAGATTTAAAACATTTTTTCGCCAAAGCTGGGTACGAGGTGAATCAATTGAAGAATAATTCGTTGATTTGATTAAGAAATTCTGAAATTGAAATAACTTGATATTTATTATTTACACTATATTATTTTTATAAATTTTTGAATTTTTCAGAGGATCAATGTCAGCTGTGTCTTGGATGTTTGATAAAAAAGGTATGAATAAAAAAATTTATATATATATATTTTTTTAATCAATTATAAATTATTATTATTATTATTTAAAGGTACAGTTCAGTTTAATCATGGATCAACGCAGGACACACTTGACAAAATGATGGATAATGTAATGGAAGTTAATGAGGTTGAAGATATTCAAGAATTAGGGGATGATTCGTTAGAGGTATAATATAGTTTTTATTTGTTTTAATGGTTTTTGATTATGAATTTTTAAAGTCTAATACATAAAAATTTTCCTCATTAGATCATATGTCCTTCATCATCGGTTAATGCAATATATGAAGAATTAACAAAAAAGTACAATTATGAAGTCATTAGGATGAGTAGTGAATACATTCCTACATCAACCATTATAGTAGATGAAAATGATAAAGAATTAGTAGAAAAACTTACAAGATTTATGAATAATTTAAATGATCATGAAGATGTCATAAAAGTACATAACAATGCTGAATGAATAAAGAAAAAAGTGGTTTAATATTATTGGTTATTTAAATTATTTTTTAAAATTACTTAAATTATTTAAATTATATCACTAAAATTTAAAAATTTACACCACCAATTATTGGATTTTACACATTAATTAAGAATTTTTAATTATAAATAAATATTTATTTCATAATTGTTACAATTATTAATAATTAAAATTATAATTTGAAAACGCGTTAAAATACGCGAATTTAATAACATCTGCGGCATTAAGTTATAACTTATATGTAAATATAGTAGGTAAATCGTAATGATAATTTCTTTTGCATTAAAAAAAAATAAATAAATAATAAATGTAAAATGAGCATCAACGAAACAAGATTTCAGATTCATGTCCGCTTCGACATTTTGATACGCTGATCTTTTTTTAATTTTAAAAATTCTTTTTCCGACAAATTTACAATATAAATTATAAAATAAACAGTTTAACACATGGAAATGGGAAATTACAACTGTATGAAGTGAAAATGTGTGGGTGTACCATGTACAATGTACACCTGTACAATACTTAAAAAAAAAAAAAAATTATAATTTTTTTTGAGAAATCAACCAAATGTAAATCCCCACGCACAACACAAAAAAAAAACCAAACATAAACATACAATTCATTATTTTTTTTTCATTCGTAATAAATAAATAAATAAATAAACCGTGCTCCAATTAAAAAAAATTTAATAATAATAACATATAAACATCAGCAATAATAATAAATTAAATTATAAATAAAAATTAAAAAAAAAAATAAAAATAAAAAAAAAAAAAAAAGAAAAAAAAATATTTTTTTTTATGCATCATACCACAGAATGCATTGCATATATGCGCATATTTTAACGGACGTCCCCTACCGTAAAATTTACAAAAAGCAAACATCTTAAACACGTACGTACATCTATTATTTTATGGTAATTAAAAAAAAAAAGGCTAATTTGGGTTAATTCTACGGCGCAGTTCGATTATAATCGGACTTAATTTATGCAAGTGTTTTGCATTTTTACTTTTTGATAAAGAAAAAAGGAAGAAAGAAAAAAAAAAAGACAATTAGATTAGTTACATATGATTATGATTACGAAAAAAAAAAAAATATATTTTTTTTTTTTTTTTCATCTCCTTTATCCTTTTTTAACTGATTACTGCTATTAGCTTTAATGTATGTACATTTTTTAAATTCTACATTGCTTTCACATTTTTTTTTTTTNTCAAATTGGATTTTTTTTTTTGGGTAAAAAAAAAAGCACCAACCATTTATTGATGTAATCTGTCAAATAAGTTTGACTTTTATTATTATTATTATTATTATTTTGTTGAAAAAAAACGCCTTTCGGAAATTCAAAAAAAAAAAATTTTTTTTTTTCTTTTTGAAAAAAACGCCACTTATCCAAAGAAATCACAATACAAATTTGTTCCGAACATTATTCACATAAATTAAACACTATTCCGAAAAAATTAACATTATTCTCAAATAATAACAATAAAAAAAAAAAAAAAAAAAAAAAAAAAAAAAAAAAAAAAAAAAAAAAAAAAAAGAGGAAAAAAAAAGAAAAAAAAACTTTTTTTATATCTCGCATATCTGATGCATATCAAAACTCTATCACTTGATTATGCTTACTGATTAACTATTTATTAACTAAATGTAATATATACTGCATTACTAATTAGCTTAGTCAAAATCTACGCAATAATTTTTTTGACGCCTATATTCCCCTCTTTTTTCCACAATGTCGATTTGCCAAAATACTAATTTTGGATCAATGCAATTTTTTAAATATGTATGCAGTAGATCAACACTTAAACAAGTTAAACGTCAAACAATAAAAATTAGGCGGGTAACGAATCCGAGAATGAGGCACCGATACGACGATTTTGTGTCTCTATTTATTATGATGATGATTAATGAAAAAAAAAGAATGTAAGAAGGTTTTTATTGATTGACTTCATTGATTGTTGATGTTTGTATTTTTTTTTTTAATGCATATTTGAATGTGTAACAAGTACATGTAATCATAATTTTTATTTATTTTTATTTTTATTTTTATTTTTTTAAAGATTGATGTTCTTTTTTTTTCACTATTACAAAAATAAACTGTTTATGCCAGGGGCCAACGGTGGGGCTGCATTTTATTAAAATAATTAATTTGCCACGTTATATTATAATTTTTGTGATACATAACATAAATTAAACTAAATAAGTTTTATTTTAACAAAAGAAAAATTTTGAATAGACCTCTATTAGTATATACAAAAAAGCCTAATGACTCTGATACAATTTGAGCATGTTTATACATAAACTAACATAAATTATATAATAATATATTAAATTAAAGAGAAAGTAAGAGAAACAAGTTAAAATACAGGTTTTTAATTTTTCTTCCTTGCGTCGAACATCAATTTCTTTAAATGTTCCATGCATTCAGAATGCAACTGCATACAAAGATGTGCATATGAAATCCCGGGGCAAAAAAAAAAAATAATAATCCATTTATTTAATGTTTCAATAAAACCTTATCAAGTATGCATTGAAAAAAAAACATTACGCATAAATAATTAACGTAACGTAATTTTACATTTGTGTTACATTCTCAATTTATAATTCCGATTTCAACTTTAAATAATTTTTTTTTTTTCTTTGAGAAATAAATTTAATAAAACTTTTTTTTTCCCCAGTGAACAAAAACAGCGATGCAAGTGAGAGAATGCGTTATTTGATCGATAAAAAGAATCTTTCCGAAACTTGATATGAATGAAATGAAAAACTTGTTTAAAATCCGGAAAAGTATGGTTGCATCAATTGTCTGCAATAAAGACATAATCGGATATAATCATCGGATGCAATATTCTGTATCATACGTAATGTATTGTTTTTCATTATTGTATCCCTAAAAGTTTTTTATATTTATGCAAAAGGTTAAAAGTAGGATCTACCAAGTTTACAGGACTTTTTTTTTTTTTTTTTTGTTGTTGGTTGATTTTCTGCATGATGTTTAATAAGTTTATGTTATATAATACCCCAAAAAAAGTAAGGAATAAAAATTTGAAAAGTATATAAATAGCATGATTGATTATTATTATTAAAATAAATAAAAAAGTAATAAAAAATTTTTTTTTTTGATTTGTTTTTTTTTGTGAATTGTTTACGATTTCAAATTATAAATTTTTTTTTTCATGTTACAAGGAATTTTAATTCATTACAAAAAGAATGTGTGTGACCAACCTTGTTATCTTGTAATCAAAAAAAAAAAAAAATTAGTAAATCAATAGATTCTCCACTTTTATCATTTTCCTATTCTGGTAAAAAAAAAAAAAAAAGCCGAATATTATAAATAATAAAAGTTACTTAAATGAAAAGGTTGTACTTCACATACGAATGATACGATTGAGAAATATTATTGTTTTGATAAAATTACTGCATTTATGGTTGGAATTTCTCTACTACTACGCCGTGGTATAATTGTTTTCGATTTATTTATATTAAAAGTTTAAATTAATTCGTTAATTTTATTTTCTTGTTAAATTAATTTGTTAATATTATGCTTAATTATTATATTTTACTCTATTACTACTTACATAATATAAATTGGTAAACAAATAGTAATTAACCAAAGATAATACAAGATTAATCCGAATTCAAAGGATTTTCGGGGGGTTTTCTTGTTTCAAAAGATTTTTTAACTTTTTTGTACAGTATTATGTTGTTATTTAAAAGAGATTGTGTTAATGTTTATTGTTGTGTTCTTGTTTTTTTTTTCTGTGTTATTGTTTAATGTTTTGCGTTGTGTTAATGTTTTTGTTATTCTATTATTGGTTTTTTTTTGTTGATGTGACAAAAAGAAAAAAAAATCATAATATTTATTTTTTTTTTTTTTT
>QKYT01000006.1:213757-232334 GCA_003550305.1 Glomus cerebriforme | reverse complement strand
TTTTTTTTTTTATAACAAAAAGGTTTATAATTAAAAACATTAAAATTAAATATTTTTTTCCTCACTTTTTTTTTGAAAAAAAAAAATTAAATAGTTCTTTTTAGTATCTTTTTTTTTTCTCACACTTTTTTTTCTACACACTAAAACGAAAAAAAAAAAAAAAAGTCAATAATAAAATAAAAAACTATGAACTCTCGTAAAACTTCAATATCACATGTTATGAACGATAACCCGACCGTTTCAAACGTTTCGGACCTCCACCACCAACAACAATCAACTTCTGGTGCTTTTAGTCTGAAAAATATATTGTTGTCTGATGACGGTCCGTCTCACGTTCATACACAACAACACGCGTCGTCTTCTCAACATTCACAACCACCTCCTCCACCACCACAACAATATAATAACCATGGTGCTGGTAACAGTGGTAGCGGTGGTAATAATAATAATTTAGGTTATGGTGGTTCTTTTTCAAATGAACAACAACAAACTCGTGATTATTATAATTCTCGTTCACATCAACCACCACCTGTTTCACAACCACCACAAACTCATAATCAACATCAACATCATCATCATCATCATCATCATCAACATCAACAACAACAAGAACAGTTAGAAGCTGGTTCAATTTTATTATCATTATCTAATCCAAATACTACTCATCAACCTCAACAATCTTCTCCAGTAAATTCTCATTATATTCCACCAAGAGATCATTATCCTTCTAAAGATAATGAACAACATATGTCTGATGTAGAAGCTGCTACTACAATTTCTTCATTATCGAGCATATCAAATAATAATAATAATAATAATAATAATAATAATAATATAAAACCACAAATAAATGTGAGATATATATATATTTATTTATTTTGATTTGATTTGATTTGATCAATTGTTAACTCTTTTTTTTTTCTTATATAGCAAAAAACTAGAGCAAAAAGCAATTCGATGTCAATTACCTCATTATGCTGTTAGTGATAATTCATAATTTCTTTTTATATATATATATATATAAAAAATAGTTGATTAAAAAAATCATGTTTAATTTCAATTTAGGTGACGATTCAAATTCATCGGAATCCGGAAATTCAATACCAAGTGGATCATCGATGGTTATTATCTATCTTATATATACCAAAAAAAAAAAAAAAAATTTATTATGCGTGTTTTTTTTTTAATCTTGTTAAAATTTGTCAAATTAAAATAGGAAACTTTACAGCATAAATATCATAATGAACCATATTCAGAAGATATTAGAAATGGTGATTTACACGCGCATAATAATCAGGTACAGAGCCAACAAATCATAGATTATTATAATACATCAAGGAAGCACCCCCATGTAAAGAGACCACCATCTGTAAGTTAATATATATTTATATCATTTTTCTGATCTGTTGTAACTTGTAAATTCACGTGATTCTCGCTTTTTTTTTTTTTGATTTTAGAGTGGTGTAATGCCATTGATCGTGAATACGAATTCTAATCCAAAAATTCCACAAAGGGATTCAAAAGTGATTCAAAAGAGAGAAAAACGTAGACCTTCTGAACCGAGTGAATTCAGTATGTTTTGAAATATTTAACCCTTTAAAAAAAAAAATTTTTTCTAAACGTCATGTGACTTCCATAGCCACCAGACCAAAAGTACATCATCGGGATCATTTCTCACATGGACCACATATACTTTCAACAAATAATGCTCCAAAATTGAACGAATTGAAAGAACAATTGGGTGAAGAAAGAAATCCAAATCGTATTGCTCCAATAGCTCCGATAACACCAATTAATCATGGTTTGTTATAATAAATTTTTTTTAATTAGTTTGTATATATATATATATATTTTTATAATTTTAAAATGTTAAAATAGTCGGTACAAGTAATATGGATTGGGATCGTGCACAACATTCACAGTCATATCGACCGTCGCATAATGTTCCACCACCGCAGCCCGAAATAAATCGTTATATGAATAATCATCCACCGCCAATACAAAAGAATGGAGGTTCACCTTCATTGCATGGTGATCCACAAAGATTAAATTATATGAATTCAAATGATAGACAACAAAATAAAACTAATTCTCCACCTAATGGACCACCAATTCATATTCCTAATGGTTATTCACATGGACGTGGTGTAGGAGTTGGTGGAATGATTGGAGCTCATACGGTAACATATCATATATAATTAAGTTATCTAATGATTTTATTATTATTTTAACAGTAAATTTAATTTAATCATGAATTATAAAGGATGTGCCTCCACAACCAACACAACCTCCACATCAACCACATCAACCACATCAATCATTGTTACCACATCAAATGCAACCACCACGTAGTGCATTTAGCGATAAATTTCATAAGAAATATCACGATATGGTACGTGTATTATTTAATAAATATATAAATTTTTTTACCCTTTTTTTTTCTTGGTCCCAATTAGTTGTTTCTTTTTTTTTCATTCTTTGGAATGATATGTGATCGATCAATTCATTTTTGCAACAGAAGCATGATCCGAAAATGAAACGGAATGCCCCGCACGCTTATATCTCTTACATGATTTATACGTACCAGATGGTCCGTAATCCTTTTTCTTTCATTATCATCTCTTTTTTTTTCCTTTTTGATCTTTGTTGACGCGAGAATTTAAAATGTTGTAGTCATTAGATTCGTATTTTACCTAGTCATACTAAATTTTTTTTTTTCGTTTATTATTCTCTTTTTTATTTAACAGGAAAATACTAAAAATAAAGATGGACATTTACAACCACAGCCTCCACAGAATAGTATGGCAAATAGACCAATCATAACAAATGGGACACCTCCATTAAATAATGATCATGGGATGTTAAATCCACAAATGGTATCACATCATCAACCACAAGTTAATGGGAATATGTATAATAATATTCGTGAACCACAACATCCAGGTTATCCTCCAATACAGCCAATACAACCTAATAATTCCGGATACATTCACTCTTCAGAGGTATAATTACAAAAATCATTTTTTAAAGGTTGTTTAATATTTATAATATTCATAATATTATTATCTTTTCGAATAGGCTGGTCCACAACGTAGAGTATCAGATCCAAATATGCATCCACATAATGTTATTTCAGGGTCACGTAATATTCCACATGGTTATGTTAATGGAACCATGGAAGAACATCCACCACCTCCATCACAACCTCCACGTCATTCGATCAATTCACTCAATTCTTCACCTAGTCTATTACCTACACATTCTTCTGCTAATAATCAGCATCCCTCACAAAGGTATGTGTCTTTATCAAATTCATTACCTGCTAACCAATATCTATTATTACAAAGAGATGTTTCATTACCAAATGTTTTAACATGATTACCACCTTCAACTTCAAGGTCTGGCAGTATATCTCATCAACCACAGACAGCTTTACCTCCAATTCAATCTGCTCCACCACATTCACAATCACACCATCATCATCATAGTCATCCTTCAAATTCACATCAACATCATCATCATCATTACCCACCAGAACACACAAATCATCAAAGCCATGCACATCATGGACATACACATACTCATTATCATCAACCAGTTTCACAAGCAAGTCAACCTCCACTACAACCTGCATATATGTCAGGACCTTCTCCATTAGTCCAACAACATCCATATAGTGGGAAACCAGCTCCACCTCTGATACCTCCTCAATCACCAATATTGAATCCTTCACGACTATCTCCACAAGGTCCACCTACAAATCATTATACATCACCGGTACCACCACCACAAGGTGGATCAAATCGTTTACCACCATCTCATCATCATCATCATCACCATCATCATCATTCAACACCTTCAGAACCTGTTGGCCCGCCTATGAATGGTAATCCACCAACAAGTAACATTTTGAGTCCACCATTAACGAGATTTTTGGATCCACAATCTCAGCCAAGTGGGTATGGTGGTAGTGTACATCCACATCATCATCCCACAAATGGAATTGTCCCAGGAGGTCATATGGGTGGTCCACCAACTCAATTAGCCCCTGCACCAATTAATGGTCTTAGTCAAAGAGTACAATATTATTGAAGGATGTGATTTTTTTTTTAATGAGGATCCTTTATCTTTTAACGGTTTATTCTTAGGATATATAATAAGGAAACCGTAATTGGTCCAGTCGTCCTTTATTAAAATTTGGCTCCAGGATTAATAATTTACTTACGTGGATATTGGCCAAAACTTGTATATTAACCGTAAATGACACTAAATCAATCCAAATTTTATATTAGGGTTGATTTTCTTTCATCAGGAACTGTGTATAATATTAAAATTGTTCCAAGTATGGGATATGATCAACTTAATATTCAGACATTACTATATGGAGGTTATTTCTTAAGTGGTTTGGCATCAGATGTAGATAATAATGTTAATGATTATCTGAACAATTAACCAGTTTGTGGTATTTATTTATTTTTTTTTCGGGACCCTTTTTTTTTATAGTAATTACATATTTCAGTAAATAGTTTCATTTTTATTTTTATATATGATTGACTTTTGACTAATTATTTTATATATATATATATATTTCTTTTTTTTGGCGATTAATCGCGTAGACAAAAAATACAATGAATGTTTTTTTGATTAAAAACTTTAAAAACTTTTTTTTTTTTAGTATAATAATTTTTATATATTTCCATATATACATATATAATGTAGTTATTTAAGAATATTTGTGCATAGTTTTGAGTTCGTTTATTTTTTTACATAGTGTATATCCTTTTTTTTTTTAAAAAAAAAAAAAAATACCCCTTTTTGTAAAAAAGTTTCTTTAAATTGTGTGGATGGATTATAACGTATTTATTATTTAAAAACGTTTTACCTAAACACTATCTGTACAGTTTTACCTTTTTTTTTGATTTACTTTTTTTAGATATTTTGTTTTTTTTTTATAGTTTTTTTATATATATATTATTATGTTAACTAGTTTTGCATATTTTTTTTTTTTAATCAAGTTTATAAAAAGATTTCCTCCTTTAAAATTTTTTTTTTTCTTGATTTTGCATATATATGTTTCCTTTTTGTAAGTAAATGTGCATAAAAATCATTTTATTAAAAAAAAAAAAAAAAAGATAATAATAATAAAGAATGATTTTTTTTTCACTCATGAAGCTACTTATTTAATTAATATTTGGTATTTCCGTTTTCTGTATTATGAAAAAGACGCGTAAATCAGTAATCTTTTTAAACCTATTGTATATACGTCATTTGGTTATAATTTTTTTAAACGCATATTGCCGATCGGCTAAAATATATTTAAAATGTTTTTTTTATCATCATGAAACTTTTTTTTTTTTTTTTTTTTTTTTTTTAAAATACAGCAAATAATTCATCGCGGCTCCGCCTTATAAATAATAATACATATACAGCTACCAATAATATATTATTAATAAAGAAAAACCCTCTTTCTACCGAATTATCAGAAATCAGCATCAAGTGTAAACATATTATCGGCAGGATTATTTCCAATAGAAGTTCTATTACTCATAACTCCGGCTTTTTGATAATCTGATACACGTTTTTCGAAGAAGTTAGTTTTACCTTGTAAACTAATTAAATCCATAAAATCAAAGGGATTCTCTGAATTATAATATTTCTTTCCGCCAAGAGCTACCAACAATCTATCGGCTACAAATTCAATATACATTTTCATTAAATTTGCATTCATACCAATTAAATTAACTGGTAATGCTTCTGTTAAAAATTCTTGTTCTATTGTAACCGCTTCAGTAATAATAGCTTCAACTGTTTTTA
Organism: Glomus cerebriforme; assembly: GCA_003550305.1. NCBI lineage: Eukaryota > Fungi > Glomeromycota > Glomeromycetes > Glomerales > Glomeraceae > Glomus > Glomus cerebriforme. The sequence continues at coordinate 226,520 of QKYT01000006.1, read as the reverse complement.
TTGAAGGTCGTGTACGAAGATGAGAGAACAACAGACATGCAAAATCACAATGTAACCCTTCATCCCGGGAAATTAATTCGTTGGAAAAAGTTAACCCTGGCATCATTCCTCTTTTCTTTAACCAAAAGATTGATGCAAAAGCTCCTGAAAAGAATATTCCTTCAACGGCGGCAAACGCTATAAGACGTTCAGCAAATGATGATTCTTTATCCGAAATCCATCGAAGAGCCCAATCTGCTTTTTTTCGGATGCAAGGGACTAAATGAAAAAAAAATTATTTTTGATTAAATAATAATAATTTTTTTTATAAAATCAAAGAAAATTTTCAATATTTACTGGTCTCAATGGCTTCGAACAAATATTGTCTCTGAGATGGCTCTTTGATATAAGTATCAATCAAGAGAGAGTACATTTCCGAATGGATATTTTCGATCATGATTTGAAATCCATAGAAACATCTTGCCTCTGGAATTTGGACCTCGTTGCTAAAGCGTTCCACTAAATTCTCATTGACAATACCATCTGAGGCGGCAAAGAAGGCCAAAACGTGAGAGATAAAGTGTTTTTCATCATTGTTGAGTTTATATTCCCAATCATTCATATCCTTGGAAAGGTCAACTTCCTCAACGGTCCAAAAAGAAGCTTCAGCTTTCTTGTACATTTGCCAAATCTATGTAATAAATTGTCAATAACATTTGATAAGCGGAGTTAATATTTTTGCACTAATTTTTAATCGATTTCACATATGATATCTTTTAATAACGCGCATATTTTATAAAATAACCAATACGTACCTCATGAAATTGTATGGGAAATAAAACAAATCTTCTTGGATTTGGTTTTAATAAAGGTTCGTCTTCGATATTAATAACAGATTTTTGTGGATTAACTACAGCGATTTCATCTTTCTTTTTGCTAACTTTCATAGTAACGTCGTTCTCTTTATTAGGATTATAACAATTATTAAGTCCCTTCTTGTTCGCCGATGATCTTCTTTGATTAACGGCATCTTTGGGGACTTTTGGCAAAGTTTTGTCTTCAACATTTGGGATCATATTTTGTGTGAAATAAGTAAGGGGTTTGGAGGACATCGTTTACTATGATTTTTTGAAGAAATTTAGAAATTTTTGTAAGGATCGTTTGAAAACTAAAATGGATCTTCTATTTATACTACTCATGAAGTATATTTGCACGTGACGATAAATGTTTTGACATAAATCAAAAATGATAGACTATGTATACACAACTACACAACGTATGCAGTGTTTTAATAATTAAAAAAAAAAACGCGACCGACGCGATTTATGACTATTTGTGGTTTACGAGAATGTGAGATCAAAATAATATGATTCCTACACGAGTTTTGAATCCAGATAAGGAGCTTCTTTATTTTGAATTTTAAGCATAAAAATAAAGTTTGGCGCGTAAAAAGATCAACAATTGTTTTTTTTTTCTCGTGGATGCTCGTATCTTCTAATTATCATATTCAAATAAAAGGAATTCTCATGGTTCGAAAAATTTTCTTTGTAAGAATTTTTTTTCTTTATATTCTTTTTAGGTTTGTTTCCCCTTAAATAGATTAGATAATCCCAATATAATTGGTACAAATTACTAGTATAATAGTCTAGATTATCATTGTTTTATTTGTTTATACTGCGTCAAACATCTTGATTGTAATAAAAATACGATCGGTTTCTGTTATTGGTAATCACCACGGCAAAAGAAAAATTTTTTGTACAGTTTATGAATTTTTATCCGAGTATTATGTCACGTTTTCTGATCAGCCAATAAAATCACCGGTCATATTATAACTAAGGATAGTAACTCATTGTGATAATCAAATTTACCTATGTCGGACAAAGGTTTTTTAATAATGCTTACTAAACGAAATTATAAATACACAATTCAGTTATAAATTAATTTTATTTAAAATCAACCATTATCGACATTCTTCTTTTAATTTCACCTTTTTTTTTATATAAAAATGTTTACTGGTATTGTAGAACATATGGGTACGGTTGTTGAAATTCAACAATTAGATAACTCTAGTTCTGGTGGTGGTGGTTGGTCGATGAAGATTGGTGATGCTGAAAATATACTTACTGATTGTCACCTTGGTGATAGTATTTCAGTAAATGGTATGTTTGATTTTCGACTTATTCATGATAAATTTAATTGATTTATTTAATTAAATCAAATATCTTTTATATAGGAACTTGTTTGACTGTAACAGAGTTCGAAAAGTCATGGTTTAAAGTTGGACTTGCACCTGAAACGCTAAGAAGAACAAATCTTGGTTTGTATCTTTTTAGATATCAATCATTAAATTAGATTATAAATTACTAAAATAATTTTCATTAGGTGATTTAAAAGTTGGCAACAAAGTCAATTTGGAAAGAGCAGTCACAGCAAGTGTAAGGTTCGGTGGACATTTCGTACAAGGACATATTGATACAACTGCAACAATCTTATCCATAACGCCTGATGGTAATTCTCTTTGGGTTAGATTATCACCAAATGATCCTTCTTATCTTCGTTATATTATCCCAAAAGGATATATTTGTCTTGATGGAACTTCTCTTACTGTATGTGAGGTCAATGACAATGAGAGTTGGTTCAGTATCATGTTGGTGGCTTATACACAATCTCACGTGATTATGCCAACAAAAAAAGTTGGAGACAAAGTAAATATAGAAGTGGATATGCTTGGCAAGTACGTCGAAAGAATTGTTGAGCCAATGCTTTTCGGCGATGAACAAAAAGCTGGTGGTGGTTATGTTGAAAAACTTGTCAAAAAATATTTAGAGAATAAATCCAATACATAATCTATTCAATCACAAATCTTTTTTTAAAAAAATTATCATTTTCCACTATAAAAATATTACATTCTATTATTCCAACTCAGCAGCCTACCTAATCTAGTTATACTCGTATAGTTAATTAGTCTAAAATACGGAATTTCTAGAATACTATAATAGAATTAAATTTCTGCATACTAATAATTTATTGGATACAGCCGCCGCCGCACATGATGTCTATTACATAAATTAAATCCAGTAAAATAATACTTTTTTTTTTGAAATAATACATGAAAAAAATATAATATATTTTTATACTACACGTTTGACTTCAAAGAATCTCTTTAAATAAAACACTTGCCAAAAGCATACAGCGAAAAGAACAAAAAATTGGAAAATTGACCACCATTTTACACGATCATTTGTACTTTCAGCGGCTAAAAAAAAGTAAAAATAAATATTATTAAAAAGAATTTTAAAAAATACGAATAAAGTAATACTTACTATCTCTATGTCTTTGTTCTCGGATTACAATGTATTCCTGCTCGTCTTTAATAGCAGCAAGACCATCAGCTAATTCTCTGATTTCCTTTTCTAATGGGTCAGTATGCGCTATAAATTACATTAAATTTAGTGGTTTCAAATATTAAATTATTTTCATGTAAAAAATTCATTCAACATACATCCATCATCTGGAACGTAAAGAATTCCATGAACATTAAAGGAAACAGTTTTTTCAGACACAGTAGACATCTCATTACTGAAACAATACGTGTATCGACCATCCCTTGTGGCCGTAAGACTATATGTTCCTGTAGTTTGTTTTTGAGCATTTTCTATAATATGGTCGGAAGGATCTGATATCTTAAAAAATAAAAAGGAAAATATCAATGTCAAATATGTGAAACATGACTTGCAAGTGAATGAACAAAGAAAACCATTCTTTTCTAAATTCTATTCAACTGAAAGAACAAAGATATAATTATCCAATAAATATTTTAACGAAAGGCTATTTTTATCATTAATGTAAATAATTTCCGCTCGATGTTAAGAGTTGAATTCAAGAATTAATAACTACCCAGAAATCAATGTCAAAATGTCCACCTTCACCAACTTGAAAAGTTATCGTCATTTTATCATCAGTATGTAGGTCTTCAAAAAAGCATTCTCTCACATGAGCCGGAAGTGTAATGGTATGCGCTGCAACAAGGCATATTGCTGATAAGAAAGTAAAAAGTGCTAAGAAGAAACGCATATTTGTCTGAAGTTTTGGAATGAAAAAAAACTTCAGACTAAATACTGTACTAGATTTTCACCGTTGATATTTTGCCAACACTTTTGTGTAATCTCCAAATTTGTCCAGTAGTAATTAAGTTAATTCATCAATGATATTTCTAATCATGTGATCATAATTTTTATGTGATACAATCAAAAAATTTTTTTTAAAAGCCACCAAATGATATAGACGAAACTTCCTCTTGTTCTTTTTGAAAAAAAACAATAGATCCCCTTTCAAATTATAGTGTTTGCCAATATGAGCACTTTTGAAAAGGTATTAATTTTATTTGTTAAATAGGAGCAAAATATCAATTAATTATTAAGTTGGATTGTTTTATAATTATTTTTTTTTTTTTGACAATTAATTTTTCAAAATTAATATTAGGTGGTTGTTGTTGACGGTAAAGGTCACTTGATCGGACGGTTGGCATCCATTGTAGCTAAACAAATATTAACTGGCCAAAAAGTCGTTATTGTTCGTGCTGAGGAGTTGAATGTATCGGGGTCTTTTTTCAGAAATAAAAGTATATTTGATTTATATATTTTTCCAACATTTTAATTAGCTTTAAATAATTTTCTGATTTATTAATTAACGAAAAATCAAATTAGTCAAATACCATGATTACCTTCGTAAACGTATGATTGTCAACCCTTCACGTGGTCCTTTCCACTTTCGTGCACCTTCCAAGCTCTTTTACAAAACTATACGCGGCATGATTCCGCACAAAACTGCGCGTGGTGCAGAAGCTTTGAAACGTCTCAAGATTTTTGAAGGAGTACCACCCCCATATGATAAGAAGAAACGTATGGTTGTTCCTGATGCTTTGAGAATTTTACGATTGAAACCTGGTCGTAAATACACTACAATCTCCCGTCTTTCTGAGGAAGTTGGCTGGAAATATGGGGAAGTTGTTAAGAAACTTGAAGAAAAACGTAAAGTTAAGAGCAAGGAATTTTATGAACGTAAAAAGAAATTGGCTAATATTAAAGCTCAAGCTTTCAAGAATAAATCTAAAGATTTATCAGATGTTCAAAAAGATATTTCTGCTTATGGTTATTAAAATAAACAATATGAAAAAGCCGGAAAACTTTTTTCATTATTGAGAGAAAGTATTGAGAGAGAAATCTGTACCTTATTAACCTTATTATATATTTCAAATTTTTAAATTTATAAAAGAGATCCTTTTTTTTTTTTTAATATAATATCTATAATATCGATCTTTATGATCTTTGCGTGTATGAAACTTTTATTATGTGAAAATTCAAGTTTAAAGGTCTTAATGGTGATCGGGTGATAAATTTTCGTTAAAACTACAACCTTTTTATCTTAGTATCTTTAGCGAAAAATGAGGATTTGCAATTTTCATATAAAAGAAAACTATCAGTTATTGACAACGTCATTTCACGTGATATAAATCATTGCATTTACATCAGTTAGATATTAGATATAAGATTGATAAAGAAAACGGTCGTTGCTAATCATGATGCTTATAGCCAAATCTAGTTTTCAAAAAAAAACTCATCTTTTATTTTGTCTGTAATATACATTTTTATTATTTTTCTTAATAAAAATTTCATAATGACAACTGTTAAAGAAAATGAGGAAGTATGGGATACCAAAGTTCAACAATTTCATGGTGGTCAAGACTGGCAGTTTTTGGATAACTTTGTCGAAGACTTTTCTGTTACTACTAATGCCCTAGGCACACCTAAAGTTGCATTAGAAGCATCCAAAGAGGCTGTAAGTTTGATTGATATCCATTAAATTCGTCTCGTTATTTATTAAATCACGTGAATTTTTTGTAGCTTTATAATTGTCATCATTATCCACCTGCAAATCAAGAACCTGCCAAGTCTTCCCTGGCCAAATTTATTTGGTCTAATGATTATTCATTGCATCATGATAGATTACTTCTTGGTAATGGTGCAAGTGAATTGATTGATTTGGTCATAAGGTCAGCTCCTTTAGGCACATGGAAACCTGGTCCTTGGGATGTTCAAGTAAGTGTTCGACTTTTTATTGTCATTCCAATTGAAAATATACAAATTTAAACATATCCTTTTTATTATTATTTAGTACAAAGAATATCAAAGATCGGCAGAAACGAATGGAAGAGTCATTCTTCAACCTCAAGACACTACACCCGCCAAACTTACGTGTATCGTTAATCCTTGTAACCCAACTGGAGAGTACAAAAACATAGTAGATTTAAAACATTGGATTGGTAATAATGTTGAAGACGGTGGATTTGTTATTGTTGGTTTGTATAAATAAAATTCTTTTCAGATAAAAGATCTTTTTCTTTAATCAATTAACAAACAAAACTTATACGAATCTTAAATAATCACATTTAAAAGATGAATCAATGCAACCTTGGTTATCTCGCGATTTCCGAGCCGATTCTCTTATTTCTCAAAATGAATTCATTTACTCACTTTATGAATCCAGACAGGTTTCAGTTTATATTATACATTCTTGGACAAAAATTTGGTCATGTACTGGATTACGTTTAGGTTCTGTTATATGTCCTACATCAGCACATTGTGATGTTTTAAAAAAATTACAAGTACCTTGGAGTGTTAACTCACCTGCACTTGCATTCTTGGACGCGGTTGTTAAGGATACCGCATATATGGAACAAACTTGGGCTCTTACACCAAAATGGCGTGCTGAAATCATTGAAAAATTGAAAGCTCTATCGGATGCTATTGTTCAAGCAAAGAATGACGAAGGATATGCTTGGGAATTTTATGGAAAAAGTTTTTTATCTTACATTTGGATTAATATGAAATCTAAAGTAGTTGCTAAGGAAGCAGTTGCTCAAGCTAGAGCTGCTGGTGTGCCAGTTCGAAATGGATCTCTTGGTTATGATCGGCCTACTTATGTTCGTGTGGCAGTTCGCGAACCTTCTAAAGTTGATATCTTGATAAATGCTTGGGATGAATTAGGAAGAGATTAGATTACACTATTTTATTTATTTATTCATTTGTATTTACTATAGCATTATCAATAAGATCATATATTTAATAATATCCTATATAATTATTCATTAATATCATTTACAGTTGCTTTAATTTAGTTTTTTATAGTTGCAAATAAATTTTTATAAAAGTGCATAAATAAAGTAGGATTTTTAACAATATTATATTTTATGTTTAATATTTAATAAAAAAAAATAGGGGTCTAATAAATTATTATTATATAATTTATATCAAAAAACTCATTTACATTATTTTAACAATCTCTCAATTTAGCAATTATTTCACTTTAGAATAAATACTATCTGTATATTCTATTATTAAGTAGAATTACTATAAATAATATAATTAAAATATTAATAATTAATTTTGAATATTTTAAAATATAATTACATATATATTTAAAAGAAAATAGTTGAAAATATATAATTAAATTTTTGTAAATTTTATTAAATTAGTATATATTAATATTTAAGAATTTTAAAATATTAAATATTATTATATATAATTATTTATGAATTTTTTAATATATTAAAATATTAATTAAAATAAAACTAGCATAATTCCATTTAATAATAATATTATTATTTATATTATTAGGATTAATAAATAGGAAATTTGTATTTTATGCACCCTACACAGAATGCATTCCAGCAGAGTTAAAGCTAGGTTAGGATTAGATAGTATTAAATTAGGGTTAGGTTAGAGTTATGTTAGGTTAGGGTTAGGGATTAGGGTTAGGTATTACCCTGTGTCATACCCATCATGTTTATTTAGCTCTGATTTAGTATCATTATACTATTTATTTATATTAATTCTATTTTACTATCTTCTTTAAAATGAATAAAATATTTATTTAATTTATTGTTAAATTTAAAAATAAATTGCTAATTATCTGTTTTACTTTCTGAATCATAAAAAAAGTTTTTAAAAAAATGAATTATCATTATCCATTACTTCATCTTATATTATCATTAATATTTTTTAGGCTAATTTTTTGAGAAAAAAATGTAAAATCATAATTATCAAAATTTTGACATTGTCATTAAAAATACAATAACTTTAAGCTTCTAATTAACTAAAAGAAATATAAAAAACTTGCCAAAATAAAACTTAAATAATAATCTTCTAGACTTAATATATTATATCACTTAATTTTATGAAATGTTATATAAAGAAAATCAGTATTAATCTCTTAACTTAAATTTTTTTAATTTTAACTGAATTTAGACTGGAATTATAAATTTGACTAGAATTATAACCAGAATTATGAATTAAAGATTAACAATTTTAATCAGCTTTAATCGATTTTAAAATGATTATATTATGATATAATAAAAAAACCCAATTTTATGATATCTGAAAACGGAAAACTGAAAGCTTTAGACATAAATATAAATAGTACAATTTGTGACAGTTTTTGCCTCTTTTATATAACAAATTCTAAAAACTTTGAGGTTTCTCAAAAAATAAATACAATTTTTTTTTCAACATCTAAATCAATTGGCAAGTTGAATAATATATAATTCAAGGATTAACAAGATTTCATTCAGAATAAAATTAATAAGTTTCAAGAAAATCAAAAAAATTTTAATAATATTTTGACAGGACAATAACCTAAAAATTAACATCTCTTTTTACAAGATAAGAAAAAATTTTTGATTTTAGCAGAAATGCATTAAAAATTTGGCAATTATGTCAACTGTCAAGACCAATAATTCTATTGACTTATTTAGAATCCTGAAGATAAGACTTGCCAATAAGATTTCATTCAATTTCAATAAAGATACAAAAAGATAAATTACCTTGCAACAATTACCTCATAATCTTGAAACAAAATACTTCTATGATATTCCTTTCATTTCTCAACATATTAAAAGGTGATGAAACAAGCAGTAATGTCTTATATGATCACGAAATTAATAATTTCTTAAGTTTATAGTATTTCTGATATCCATCCCATTCTCATAAATAATGACTCAGTCTTTGATTAAAAAATACTACTGATGCTATTTATATATGATCTTGCATAAATGATAGTATGTTATATGTAAGATATGATATAAAAGAAACTTTGCTGAACTATCTTTTTTACCAGTTATGTTATTGAGTATATTTATAAAATTATACCAAAGAATAAAGTTGAATAAGAAGCTAAAGAATTGGTATAATCATGTGAGCATATTAGTATGATAATAACAAAAGAATTACTTAAGCCATTAAAGGAAGAAATGGAAAAAAAAAGGGAAAAAGGAAGGGAAAAAAGAAGAATAAAAATAAATATTAATACTATAAAAATAATCCTTTTATTTTTAACATCAATTATTTTATAATTAACAATATTTTTATATATCTTTATTATTTCAAATATACTTATGAAAATATTTTATAATAAGCAAATTACATAACATTATAATATACAATAATAAATTTGACTACTTTAAAATTATTAGAGTGTAATATATTTACTATATTATAACAATTTTTATTATTCTAGCTAACATTAAATTATAACTGAATAAATTACATCATAAATATGGACAAAGAATCTTTACAACTAAAATTATGTGAGCATTTTACATCATTTATATATTCTTTTCACCATTTTTTTTTTTAAAAGTATCATTAGCCTTTCATATCAATCAATACAGTAGCATTATAACATTATAAAGAAAGGAACCATAATTATAAAATTATAGAACTTCCTATAAATAAATAGTAATAATGTAAGAGACAGTAATTCTAATATCTGAAAAAATTAAGGACAGAACTTGCAAGACAAAAACCAGTAGTATACTATCCATATGTAGTATAATTATTTATCATATAATCAAAGTTAGATACTTATCAATATAACAACCATGAAATATTTCCTATAAAATACATTTTTACAAAATGAGTAGTAAAATTAAAAGGAATATGAGAGTTACTCGTAGTGACAAAAAAAGCTACAAAGTTCTGACTTAAACAAATTGAATATTATTTCCTCTGGTTGACTTTGATAGGCACTCACTCTTACATTATATAATATTTTATTTATAAAAAAGTTAGTAGATTAATCTTAAGCAATTCTAAAATAAAATAAACTTATTAACTTAAGTATGGTAATTTGATATTATTTTTTCCTTTGTAATGCAAATTAATTTCTCAAGTGCCTTGATTGTATAATTCACATGGCTTGTATTTTTCTATCCAACAACTCCAAATTGCGAATTTAGTGAGATTTTCTTTTTAATATGTTTTCTGATAATATAAATATATGCATGAAGAATAATTAAAATATATTCGCAATGAATAGTTTTATTATTTTAAATAACAGTTCTCATATTTCTTAACCTAATTCATATATTCTTAAAAGTAATGCAATAAAGCTTTGTCATTATCTTTGATCTTGTATATTTCATTTTATAATGCAATAATACTATACATTAATAATATGTGGAAATAACTTAACAATAAATGAGTGAAGTAAAAAAACTTATTTGATACAAATTGCGATATGTCTGTTATTTACCTAACTTCAATGCCATATTTTACTAACATTTTCTTCAAATCTTTTTTAGTCTTGTACGAGAAAAATAATCTTAATTTTTTTTTCTTAAGCTTCTTGATAAAATTCACAAGTCTTAAAATGAATTCTAAATACTTTAAAGTTTTATTTCATCAGTTATCTTAAAGAAGTTACAGCTATTAACCTCTTTTTTTTTCTAAAATTCAAAAATTTTCTCACTAAGCTTTAAGTCTTTTACTTATGTAAGAAATTAATAAGTTCATTAATTTTATATTTCAAACTATCTCAACTTGAGTGAAAACATTTTGTTCTTCTATTATAATAGCAACATGATTTTTGACCTATTACATTTAAAAATTGTATTATATAATATAGTGATGTAAAAAAATTTTAGGATTTGATATATATGTTATTAAGGTCATGTTGGTATTCAATTGCTTATATAATTTTATTATTATTAATTAACAAAAAAAATATTTTTTATATAAATAAAAGTCAAAAAAAATTATATATAAGAATAAAAAAAAAGTTAACTATTAAAAATATATCTATCTAATTAAAAAAATTTATAACATTTAGATTAACTGTATAAATAAATACTTTAAAGTTGTGTAATCTAATCACGTTACATTACACAAAGTTTAAAAAAGAAAATTTTATTTTTTACGAAAATTGGATCAAATGGTAGTACAAGATTATATGAAATTCTAAAAAAGGAAATTGATATGCATACACATAATTCTGGCCAAAATTAAAAATTATAAATAAAAATTAAAACCTATTATAAAGCAATAGGTAACAAATTAGTTTCATATTAAACAAATATATCAGAAATTTCAAAAAGAAAAAAAAATTAAAAGAATTATACTGTATATAAGAAAAAAAAGAAAATTAATTATTATTAATTAATAAATTAAATAAAATATATCAAAATACTGTATATCAGAAACTTTTTTTTAAAAAAAAACTAAATTATATGTTAAAATTATATGATTTTATACTTTAATTTTGACTGAAATTATGATATTAATCACATGACTTTATAAATTACATGATATTTGCAATATATCACTATAATTTAAAAAAATATATTTAAAAAAAAAAAAATTCTTATAATAACTATTTAAAAAAAAATTAAAAAAAGAAATTTATTAATTCTGATATATTAACTTTTTTTTAATCATATAAAATTAGCTAATTAGTTATACAAAAATTTAGATTTTTTTAAAAAAATATTATTTATTTTTTTTTAGAAAAAATAAAACAAATCTTTAGAAAGACTCATTTCAGTAGTAAATAAAGGAAGGTAATAATTTTTCTTATTATAAAAAATGCTTAAAAATATTTTTAATATTATTTTTTTAAAAAAAACTATTTGAAAAAATATATTTTAATAAGTAGAAAAAAATAATTTTTATAAAGAATATTTAGAAATATTTATTTCTAATTTATTTTTTTTTAGGTAAATTAAAATAAAACCTTTAGAAATACTTATTTTAATAAGTGAAAAAAAGTGAAAAATTTTCTTTTTTTTGCAAAAAAATATTTAGAAATATTTCTAATATTCATGTTTTTTATTTTTTAAAAAAAATAAACCAAAATTTTTAAAAAGGTTTATTTTAATAAGTAAAGTGAAAGTATATTTTTTTTTGTAAAAAATATTAATAATATTAATATTTTTTTTTTGCTTTTTTTTTATGTAAAAACAACTCTTTCCTTAAATTCTAATATATTTAAAATTTGGTAAAGTTTAATATGTATTATAATTAATATTAATGTATTTTTTTACTAATTAACATATATTAATACTTTTTTCTTTACTATTTTTATTCTTATATTTCTTGATTTTTAAGTGTATTATATTCTTATATAATTTTTATCTTTAGATATATCATACTCTTAATTTTTGATATATTGTATACAGTCGACCTCCTTTATAAGCACCTCTTATATAAGCACTCCCTCCCTTAAAGCACAAATAATTTAGTCCGAACTTTTTTATATAGAAAACGCCTCCTTTATAATCACTTTATTAATTAAAAATATAATCACACCAATCATCAGTCCCATATCATAGTAAATATAAGGAAATTTCCCTATTTATAAGCACACTAATCATGTGATCTGATAATATAACTGATAAAGATGGGTCCGCAAATAGGCAATTGCGGAATAATTGCGATTTGCGATATTGCGG
>QKYT01000006.1:196370-213107 GCA_003550305.1 Glomus cerebriforme | reverse complement strand
CATTTGCCAGTCCCAAGGGGTGTGATTATAAAGGGGATCGACTGTACATTTGATTTTTAATATATTGTGTTATTAATTTTTAAATAGTATATTATGTTTTTGATTATTGATTAATCTTTAATATATTATATTTTTGATTTTTAAGTATATAATATTCTTAATTTTTAATCTTAATCTTTTTGTATTCTTAATCTTTATATTATAAATTTACTAAAATTTTTATTAATCAAAATTACAAAAATTAAGTCAAATTATGTAATATTAATAATAATAAAAATTGGCTAATAAAATTATGATTTATATAATTATATAATACTAATGATTATATGAGAGAATTAATTCTTTTTTTTTTATAAAATTTGCAAACTATATAATACTTTTTTATGATTTATTGTATATTATTATTAGAATAAAAAAATTTTAGTAGATTATTGGCTATTAATAGATTTTTTTAATCAATCTAAACCTTTAAAAACTTATTTATTATAAAAAGAATATAATAATAATTATGATAAACTAAATTATAATAATAAATTATAATGAAAGGAAAAGTATTTTCAAAAAAGATGTATTAAAGTAATTAAAAATCATATAAAAAGCAAAAGCAAAAAAATGGATTCTTTTAGAAGTAATTAAAAATTAGGTTAATTGGTTAATAATAAGAAAAAAGTAAATTATAATAATTTTAATAAGAAACTTGGTTAGAATATATATAATAGATTAAGGAGCTATATATCAACTAAGATATATTTTAACAAAAATTATTTACCTTTATAAATTATATATACAGTATCACATAATAGGTTACATGTGCTGGAAAATAGAAATATACTTACATTTTTATTTTAAATAATATATACAATAAAATATAATTAACTTAACAAAATAATTGTTTACAAAATATAAATAATTCTAATCTATTATTTTAAATTAAATTTAATAGATTTTATTTCTAAAATATTTTTAACCATACTCGTGTAACCTTAAATTGGTTAATTTAATGACGACTTATAATAAATATTAGAAAACAACGCACAAATACGCATTCTTATTATGCATTGATTAATTTGTATTTATTACAGTATTGCTTTCTTTGCTATATTAAGAATGTAAGCTGACGCTTTCATCACGTGAATATTCATATAAACGTATAGATTTCATTCATAAAATTCTTCACAACAAAGAAGCAACAGTTTCATATTCTTCATAAATAGTAGGTAATTGATTTTGTATATAAAGCATTCGTTTTTTTTTCTTTTCATTAATAATTTGCTGACGTTCAAGTTTGATTTCTTTTTCCCATTCTTCAAAAGAATCTCTGCCAGATTCAACATCTTTTAATTTTCGTTGTTTAAAAATATTTAACCTTTTTTCTTTACAAATTAATTCATGAATTATATAAGTTAAACAAAATGAAATTAAAATTACAGCAATTACTATTATTGTTGTACATCCTACATTACAGCCATGTTTTTTCTTTAATATCGGAGATGTAGAAGCTGTTAATAAAGCAGGGGACTGAGGTCTTACGAATAAATTTGTGAACAGATCAAATGAATCAGATGAATCGAGTTCGAATGAATTTGTGAATTTCGAATGAAATAATAATGATAATAAGAATGATAATGTTAGTGTATAAAATATAAGCCAGATTTTATGGCGTATTTTAAATAATTTTAAAATATTAAACAAGATTTTCATTGTAAAATCTCATATATTTTTTTTTATAAAATAATTTCATTAATTTATTGTTTTAATATTTCTAATAGGGAATAAAGTAAATGAGACCTCAAAAAATGTTCAATTTTTTGGTTTTTTTTGAAGCATTTAAAGAAATGGAAAAATTCCGGAATTATTTGTCTAATATTTGTATATTTATAACATAATAAATCTATTTATAGTAGCTAAACTAAAAAAATTATTTCGTTGTACAATATATTGTTTATGGAAGCTATTTACAGTATTAGAAAAATTGATGAAAAATGTCTTGGCAATAAATTATGTCGTTCATGTGATTTATTAATTCAATTTCGGGTCGGCTCCTCGTTTGGTTAATATTTTATATTTGATCGAAGGCTGATCGACTCGTGTAACATAACCGATCATTTTTCATGAGGGAAATGTGAAAAAAAAAACTATTAATAGTATCTCATATTTCATTCTTTTAAGCTTTTTCCATACACAAACAAAATAAATTATTACGGTAAAGTCAATCACTTGATAAACCAAAAACGGTAGCTTGTGTTCAGATTTAATGAAATATTTTATTTATGATTTGTTATCAGTTATCATTAAGTTACCATACTAGAATTTTTACGCCAATAAAATTTCAGATAAGACTTTTATTGAATTAAAGTTATTAAATTTAGAGAATGGCGTGAGAATTCATTCCTAAAAACCTGCGTGGTTGGGTATTTTATTAATTAATATATATAGATTTATTAGTAATGTATTAATCTTTGAAACTAAATAAAACAAAGATAAATTTTAAACTCTTTTTTCTTCCGTTCCAATCGTATTATAATGTAAGGTTATACGATACCTGAATAGACTCTTTGTGCTTATTGGTGTTTCCATTAACAAAAAAATCCGGTGGCTGAAAGCGCAGTATACTTTTAGAATCTGAAACCTGTTTCAATTCTCCTAGTAAGTTACCTAATTATTCATTTGTGATGAAATTATTGTTCCTAAATAATGATTTTTAATCGTTTATATTCCGAAAATATCCCCCAACCTCAAGAAAGAAATTCGATAAAGAAATTGTATGTTTCAAATTTTTAATTCCGTCAATTTCATTCAAAGTGGAAACTCCGGCTTCGTCAATAAACCGAAATAAGGAAATCTTAACAATGATGAAATTACGATTTATAGTAATTGTTAATCAATTTTTAGAGAGATTTTCATTATACCAATTTTTGTGTAATGTTCAAGGGGTGTTTGTTTTTTTTTGTTGAAATAAAGGAATAAAGTATATAAAGTATATAAGGGAATAATTATTTCAAACAGGTTTCTTTTTTTCCTTGAGAATGTTTCTCATTTAAAGAAAAACCTACTGCTAAAAACTTCTTTTTCTTCATTTTAACAAATATCTTCTTTTGAAAATTTTAGAAAATATGTTTAATTTACAAAGAAATAATAACAATAATAATAATAATATTCGATATATTTCTTATCCAAGAAGGACAGCAACAGAATTACCTCATCATCCTAATCATCCGTTTATAACAACAAATAATAATACAATCAATATGTTTACACGTCGATCAGAACCAACGACTTCATCAAGACAAAATTTAACTTCGTCAACAAATCAAATTACAAAACTTGTTAGAAGATTAGCTAACAGAAATTCATCAGGATCAAATATTTCTTCTGATTCAAGATCATCATCACTAACAAGAATGCAAACAATGAGAGGACAAGCGACAAGTACACTTACAAGATCATCAACTCTAATTCAAACATCTACAGAATTTCCATCAGTTTCAACAAATGCTTCTTCGACAGAATCAGATCCTTTTCCATTTCATAATCCTTGGTTAGTTCCACCGAATTCAACATCATCATCTAATCATGCTAGTCGTGATTTGATCAATTCCACTGAACAAGAGTATTCATTAGGATCTGGATCAAATCTTCAATCTTTAAATACTTCTCGACCTTCTTCACGTTCATCACGTTCATCTCGATCTATCCGACCTTCTACGCCAACACCACCTCCACGGCCTCCTCCACCTGCTTCATCAGATTCATTTAATTCAAATATAAATGCAATTCGCGATTTATATTATAATATAATCCCGTTATTTCATGATCCACATTCAACTAATTTAACACGTTTATCAAATTCTTCACATCATTCAATTGATCAACCATCTTCCTTAAATCAATCTACATTGTATAATGATACTACAGTAGAAAATGATCCATTAAATCATAGTCGATATCTCATACAAAATCATTCTTCACGTGAGGCATATTGTTTTTTATCAAAACTTCCATCTAGTTTAGATGATTATGATGAAAGTAAAGATTTTTCTTCAGAAAAAAATTCTAATAATAAGAGTGAATATGAATGTGAACAACAAGAACAACAAAACATTGACGAATGTTATTTGTGTTTAGAACCTTTGGAATTTAGAGGTGGTAGAATGATTATAAATCCCGGTTGTGGTCATTTATTGCATATGAAATGTTATTTAAAATATATAAAATGTTTTAAAGAACAATGTACCCTTTGCAAAAAAGATTTTGGTAGCTGGGCTGATTAACTTAGATTAGAATCAAAATGAAGATAAAAAAAAAAGTGAGATCATTATCTTAGTAGTAATAGCAAGTCCTTCCAGGAAAAGATTTCAAATAAGAATAATAGAGATAAGAAAAAATCAACATCATTTTCTTTATTTCATTTCTTCATTTTTTTTTTGCATTTTATAACACCAATAATGACTGGTTCATTAGTAATAAAGAAATACATTCTGTTACATAAATTTTATTATTCATTTTAGTTGTGATTGATACTGTATATATTAATTAAAAATGCTTCTTTAAATCAATAAAAAATTTATATCTCATCCGGGTGAATTATTTCCCAAATTTAAATATAGCACATCTGAAATCTGTGCCAGGTTACGCCGAATATATTGCTTAGACTATGAGGCGCAGCTAACTGTAACTGTCAATTAATTTGAAGTAAACAAAATAGACAAATTGTTTTTTTGCATATGTTTTTTGTGTGCCAGGTTGGTGGCGCATGCGATGACAAATAAGCGTGACAAATAGGGTTCACACCACCATAAAAAAACGTCCTCCAGATAAATAGTGATTTTGAATCACAGCCGGGTGTCACGCCGGTGACAAAAAACATGCAGCTACACGTGATATCACGTGCAAGTGCATATTATATATATGCATGCGCCACCAACCTGGCACACAAAAAAGATCGGCTGTTTTTTTTTGTTTTTTTTTAAATTTAATTTGCTTTTTACCTTTTTGTAATAATATATTAATATTTAGTGAATAAAATAATATATTGTAAAAAAAAACTTATATTGTAAAAAACTTAATTAAAAATGCGTAAATTAAAAAAAACACCATTAAAATTTATTAAATTTATTTAAACAAAAAATAAAAAAATAAAAGTTTTTTTAATATTATAAGATACCCTGTAATCACAAATAATTCCTGTAATTGTTAAATTTCTACAATTAAATAAAGTTTGTATTAATTTTGTTAAATTAAATATAAACGCCCTCAGTGGGATATCACATGTGATATAATTATATCATATGTGGTATCCCACTTACCCTAGATTATAGTATCATATATAATCTGAATACTGCATATAATCTGAATATTGCATATAATCTGAATACCGTATATGATTTAAATGATATGATCTAATTACCACATATGATCTAAATGTTGTGATCTAAATACCACATATAATCTAATATTTTATTATTTCTTATATCACTTTTACGTTCTAGCTATGTCTTTAAGTCTTTCTTGATATTTGTGTTTTTTATGCTAATATATTTTTATTATCACAATATAATCTAATTACTACACATATATAATCTAAATACCACACTTTTTTTCTTATTTCTGAGTCGTTTACATATTACCGTATATCACGGGCCATAGTACCCCCCCTATGCATAGTACCCCTCTTGAAAAATTTAATAGAATTGTATAGTATCTAGGGGGATATTTTACAATTATCTCGTGATCCAGTAATCAGATTTGAGCCATCTTTTTTTTGTTTGATAGCTCTCATTGAGCTCTTCATAATAAAAAAAAGATCGTTCAAATTGGACCGGTATATCGTGAGATATTCGCAAAAAACGGAATTTTTAGGTTTTATTTAGTACCCGGGGGTACAGGGTCAAACCCCCGATTTTTGCAAGATACCCGGGGTACTGTGGCCCGCTATATACGGTAAATTCTATAATGAGGATGTTGACCTTCTGTAGATGTTTAGATACCTAATTTTATGTCGAAGTGCTGACCTTCTACACCTGATTGAGTATTGGATTCTATATTGGAGTGCTTACCCTTTGCGCCTATTTGGTTGCCTTTCAAAATGCCAAAATGTGATAAAAAATATTGTGTCAGGTGGTGCAGTAGATCTGTGATTAATTTCAGCTGGCACTATACCATAATTTCAGCTGATCTTTTGGGCATGTGATTTGAGGATCCAGTGGTGACTTGATAGTACCATGGTAGTGCCAGAAGTGCACATCTTGCAATCAAAGCAACTATTGCCTATTTGTTACCGATACATGTATGCCAATTTTGCGTCTGTAGTTGGAGTGCTCTAGGACAGATTTTTTACTAGGACACTTTCTAAGGCAAAGTTTGTTATAGAAGAAAGTGTTCTTTTTTCATTTTATCTTGTTCCTGTATTATCTTCCCTAGATACCTTAGGTATCCTAATAAAAAATAAAGTTCTTGAGAAAAAATCAAAATTTTTCTATAGTATATTTATAGTGTATATACTTCATAGCTAAGGTCTATGTATGGATAAAAAAAAATAAAAAAATAAAAAAGTAAAGAAGTCCGATTTTTCCTAGGTCATCTAGAGCACCTAGGGCAGGGTGTTTAAGAAATCAATCTAGCAGTCTAATAAAGTTAATTTGCTATTTTACTTCTATTTCTGGAAGTCGAAAATTTTCTAGGGCAGATTTTTCTAAGGCATTTAGCTTCTTTCTATGATAATATGTTTTTGAATGATATTTATCTACATGTAAATTACATATCCTATGCTTTGACGCAGTGGGTTTTTCACACCGCTTGCAAAAATTTCGCTGATATCTTTTCCAATGGATTTTGCATCTTTCTTACCGATCACAAACCCGTTTACACATGTTCCCTTCATTAGAAAGATATTGGCAGATAAATTCACCTCTCATTTGGTATCTCTTAAATTTCTATAATTATTTTTATTTAAACTTTTTTTCTAGGACAATATATTCTAAGTTTAGGATATAGTACACTTTTCAAAAGTTATCTAAAAATGACTGAATATTCAGAGCTTTCAGAGTTCCTCAACGCCTCTGCCACTCTATTGTGGGTTTAAAGCTGAAGATATAGGTCAATGCATATATAAAATTCGTGATGATAGTATTAGACTGAGAAATTTTCTTAGTGCGGACAATGAGGACGAAATAGAGGCTATACTCTCAGATTGTGAAGAACACTTCTTATATGAATTTATTGATAGTGATGAGTCACTTCATCCTATTATTGACTTTAATTTACCAGTAAAGGTGTATAATAGCATTGAACCTAAGCTTACACGTAAAGAAATATTAGATACACTTAATCATGCCTTTAAAGATGTCTGTCTTGAAGTATTTTCAAAGTGGAATAGAAATAGTATTACTGTTACAAGTAGTAGTGACGTGAAAAAAATATCCCTCCACATCTTTACTACTAGTATGAGACTTAAAAACATTGTTCAGGTCGCAGTATTCACTGAGCTTGTTCGTAAGAAACTTTCAGCATCTCTTCAGGGAAATAGTATTATAGATAATATTGTAAATAAACGTTCATTTTCCTTGCGAATGCTTAGTTCGCCCAAGTACGATGAAAAAACAAAAGAGCACATTCGTGTGAAAAAAGCAATGCATCCAAAAGATGAAGTCATTTTTGACTTCATGATTCGCCTGCCAAATAATGAATCAGAAATCACAAAAAGTCATCTCTTAGTTATTCCAGAACTAGAAGCCAAAGGGTGTAATGATACTAATGGTAAAATAACTCAGACAGAATTTGATTTTGTGAAAACATTGCTCAAAGATAATTGTATCGAAGGGTATACTCTCTCACCCCTCTCAGATAACATTCCAGACTTATTTCCATTAACTCACAACTCCCTATCACACTGCCCATTATGTGATCGGGAGCATAGTAGTGAAAATGCCTATATTATACGAAAAAATAAAATATATAGATTTTATTGTCACCATACCAATCAGGTTCAGAAACCTGAAATGTGAAATCCTTCAAAAAAACTTACTATTAACAAAACTACCTTGGATCAAGAAAAGAAGCTTCTAAGCCCTAGAAAACTAAACCGTTCCAGAATATCAGATCCTAATGATCATTTCATTTGGGTGATCTAATTAACATGTATAGTACAAAAGAAAAATTCACTCACAATGCTGTATATGAAGCTATTCAAGTAACAATAGCATGTATTCAAACTGATACAAAATTATAGATATTAAAACTTGAGAATTCTGATGATAGTCTTTTCTTTAAGATGTCATCTAAGCTTAAAATTACCAAGTATAAAATTAATTTAATTAAGCTAGAAGGAGAAGTGGTAAAATTAGTAAATCTAATAGATCAGGCAGTCATAAAAGGTTTAATTCAATATCGAGGTATTGATTTTCTCCCATATCTACCATGTTGCCCCTCACCAAATACAAAGTTTTTTAACCTCTTCTTGGATTTTAAAGTGCCTATCATTGAAATAGATTTCGCTCTTATTGAGCTAATAATCTGACATATAGAAAATGTCTGGTGTAATGGGAATAAAGTTCTTTCAGAATATGTTCTTAATTGGTTTGCATATCTTGTACAATATCCCGATAAAAAACCTAGTACTGTTTTAGTATTATGCTCTCTTCCACATTCTGAAAAAAATATCTTAACAGATTTTATTGGAAAGGAAGTACTAGGGCTAGAATTATTCTTTGCAATATCAGATCTTGGGAAAGTATTGGGAAGATTTAATAGTTGCATACAAGCATGAAAACTTATCCTTTTAAATGAGACCAGAATGGCCTCTGAAGAATGGTATAAGGCCAATGATCACTTAAAATCACTTATCACTGAACTATACGTAACAATAGAATGCAAAAGGCTCGAGCCTAAGACAATTAAAGACTTTACTAAGTATATAATTTTAAGTAACCATGATGCACCACTTCGCATTGAAATGGGTGATGGACATATTGTATGTCTAGATGTATCACCTCGATGTAAAGAAAATATGAAATATTTTAAGCATTTAGAAAAAATTTTAGATAATCCAAATACACCTGGTGTTTTCATGAATTATTTACTTAAACGTGACCTTTTAGATTGGATACCACAAAATATTCCCAATACAAAAATGAGAGCGAAAACAATGTGGGATTAACTTCCTAATTCTATTCAGTTTATAATCGATTATACTTCCTCATGGCCTGTTAAAAAAATTGATAGGCCATACTGTACAAATTTATATCAAGAATATATTGCCTGGTGTGAAAATAATGGAGAAAAAACATTTGCTAGTGCTATTCTAGGGAAGAAGTTTTCACAAATTGGTATTGATAGAATACGTTTACAAATAATAGAAAAAGAGAATATCATTATATTCTTAACCTCTAAGATCATAACTAGGCTCCATGAATCTGGCCTAGGTGATATTAAAGAATTTTTTGACACACCTTAAGATGAGTTCCTGGCTAATGAACTCGCAGACATACCCATATTCAATGTGCCAGAAACTATTCTCCCAAAAATAATCTCACCTCAGCTAGAAAAGAATCTCCCTCCAAGGGGTAAGAAAGCGTATAAACAGGACGAATGACGATTTGACCCAAGCTCTTTTTGATTATGTAGTAAAACAATCGGAAGTCCTAATCATTTTAATATCTGGAACATCTGAGACTTCTAATCCATCTGAGCCAGTAATCAATAAGCCCGAAGTTAGTAAGTCTCCCAAATCTATTGAACCTATCAGCAAAGTGGTGGATATACCTCTAAAAGAAATAAGTGACAAGCGTGATTCTTCTAAGCCTATCAATGAAGTATCATCTGCCATATTTCTATCAAGAGCCCAGCGAGAAGAGCACCTCAGAAAAAAGGCAATTGAACTTGGAGAGGATCCAGATGCCTTCATGACCATCACCGAAAAAAACTGACTTGATTTCATTACATTCTGTGATAGAATAAAAACTGATTCACGAATGTAT
Organism: Glomus cerebriforme; assembly: GCA_003550305.1. NCBI lineage: Eukaryota > Fungi > Glomeromycota > Glomeromycetes > Glomerales > Glomeraceae > Glomus > Glomus cerebriforme. The sequence goes on along the minus strand of QKYT01000006.1, from coordinate 203,133 downwards.
AGATATGCAAAAGAGATGGAAGAAGACCCCAAAGAACATATGGACATGACAGTACGAGAAAGATAATAGGAGAAGAAATAATCTGTCATTCTTTCAAGAATGACGGAGTCATAACCTCGTGGTTTGATACCGATAAGGAATGGAAAAAAATGGTAAGCATATTCCAGAAGAATGGTATACTTTGGTAAAGAGCAAATAAGAAGCCAATTTATAAGAAAGGTGTTTGGGTAAGAGGGTCTTTATGTTTTTTACACATAGGTAATATAAAATTCTAAATTATTATAATTCTATGGCTATATTTTTTTTGCATATTCTATCTATCTGCATATTTCAAATCGATGTAAAATCCCCAGCCAGAGCGAGAGTTATATTTTTTTCCTTTTCTCTAACCCTCTGAAAGTTTTTACCGACCATGAGGTAATGAAATTACGAAATATTTTTTTCAAATTAAACTTTGTTCCACTTAATATAATCTGAATACCACAGATTAATTTAACTACCACATATATTCTACATATCACATCATGTCTGCAATTACAACCAAGTTCGTTACAGACCACCAACTCACCAATGAGATGAGTATCGAAGAGCTCAGTCAGTATGTACCAGAAATGCGTAACCTCTTGGAAGATGATAGAGAGAAAAGACACCAGGCTCGTAATCATCTTCAAAAAGGGTATAAATTTAGCAAAGAATAGGCATTCGTATTGATTTCTGACCAGAGAATTGGGTGGTACATAAGTCAAGTACCGGTCCTAAAGGAACTAGAATTAGAAGCTGAAGTGAATATTAGTCTAATTTCTGATAACACCCCAGAAGGAGAGACTATTAAATAAATGGCTCAGCATATTGTTCAGGATAATCTTAGTGAAAGAGATGTAAAAGCGATATCTAGAACCTTAGTCGAAACTGCTTCTGATTCTGTTGTCGCCTTATCACGTCTCTCTAGGCTTCGAAGAGAATTGCGAATTCTCAATGCTCCAGAAAAAATAATCTCTGCTACCAAGATTCTGGAGATAACTAGAGCATCTAATAAAATCCAACAGAAGCATACTGAGTAACATAAAAATGAAGGATTTTATTATCCAGATTACTTCTCATTAGAATCGATTAAGGAATGGCTAGATTTGTATGTTGTGTTTAACACATCTGATAAACAGGCCCTAGCTGATGCTCTGTATTCACCCTGCTGAAATTAAAAACTTGCATATAGCAAATGGGGGTGTAACTGGATACGCAAAAAACTGAGGCCAATAGGATATTCCTCGAGTGTTTAATCACTGGAAAAAAATGAGGAGCGAGCAAGACAATTGATTTTATGGATTCAGAAAGCAATCATTTTCAGAGCGTTAAAAGATCCAGAAAAGCTTAGATTGACATACTTAAGTTCATTTCTGAAAAAAGATGAATATATTCCTAAACCTTATGAGCTGGTTCTTTATGCAAATTAGGGGCGATGTTTGCTTCTGTAGTGCATGGGCCTAAAAATCTGTCAAAAGCCAATACTTATGCCAGTGAAGCACTTCACCACAGTCCTGATAATCATACTTCTTCATCTGATAGATATACTATAGTTAATTTCAAAAGGAGGAGGTAACCTTATGATCAAGCAAAACCATTCTGGATTTCTGATAAAAACTAATCACATATATGGGTTAGAGAATCGGGATATCATTTATTAATTTTATTTTTTCGTCTGAGGTAAGATATATCATATATAAAATATCACGAAAATAGTAACTATCAAAATCATTCATCTGATAGTACACATAGTGATCAGGAAGTCATTAGATATACAAAAAAATTAGCCTAAATATTCAGATTAAATAAGCAAAATGCAAAAGTATATACTATGCTTTCCAGTGAAAATAGGACACTAAAGAAACAATTGGAAGACTATCATTTTCAATACAACACTTTAGAAAAGAGAATAAAAAGATTAGAAAAAGATGTAAAGTTCTTAGAGACTGAATATCTGGACGAATGTGTAGATATGGAGACTGTGATCAACTTAATACAAGAAATAGTTTCTTCGATAATTGGTAAAAAAGGATCAAGAGACGCTCTGTATAAGGGTTTCTCCTATTTGTCTGAGTCTTCTGAAGAAACTGATTCAGTCAAGACAATTGTGATAAGAGAAAATGAGGCTATCCCATATAAGCAACAAAGGAAGGCATGATCCAAGCATGTTAAGCGGTTAGTAGTTTGAAGTAATCATCTATTAGGAAGAATTTGCTAGATTATGCACAGTGCCTTCAACCAAATTGGTTATTTTATTTTTTGTTTAAAGATACATCATATATTATTTATGGCATATACAAGCATCTTTTATTTACCAGAACTATTAGAACAGATTTTACATTTTTTAGCGATAGATAAATCCCTCTATCCCACTCTATATATTTGCTAGTTTTGGTACAGATGCGGTGCTCCTATTTTATGGAAATGCATTGAGTTAAAGGGAAATGGCTATTATCGTGCAAAGAATCCCTCTCAATTAAAAAAATTTATAAAATTAGTATGTGGAAAGAAATAACCAGTTTATAGCTTGAATCTAACTCATTTTAAAATTTTATGTTACCACCCACTTTCTGATAAAAAAATAAATAACATTGTATGCTTATTTCCAAACATAATTCATTTGGATTTTAGAAAAAGCACAGGATATAGTAATAAAGTGATAAATTGAATAGCAGAATCATACCTAAATCTGAAGCATCTCAATTTGGGAAAGGATAAGTATATATCCTGTAATATGGGCATAATAACTAATGAAGGTCTATATGCAATTGCCCTATCATGCCATAAATTAAAATATCTAAATATTTCTCACCGCACAGATATTTGTGAACTATCAATTTGTAATATTATTCATTCTTATCCAAAGCTTCAACAACTTGACCTTAGATTTTATAAAATTACCAATATAATGATTGAAGAGATTGCTAGTTCGTGTCTTAATTTAAAATATCTTAATTTAGAAGGGTGTTATAATATTAGCAAAGAAGCTGTAGATAAGCTAAATCCAAATATCCACGTAGAGAATTTTGTAAAAATTTTAACGCCTCCTGATCTTATTGGAGTAGTTAGAAATTATCTTTCAGTTCTATCTCAGATGCGCCAGCGACATAGAGGTGAAAGAATATTAGCTCCAGAATGGTTGTACTCTACTAACTAATCTGGATCAGTGATCAGCTCAGAAGATTTTTTTGCTAGATTATACCTTGTACAACAAAAAATATAGATTAGCATTTTATCCCCTATTGATGAATTTTTGTATTACCACACTTGGAACATCTAAACTTTTGAATATATGCTCTTACATCTTTCTCAGCTTCTTCTTTTATCATTTTTTTATCAATATAACTGATAATACCAAGATAATTTTGAATAATTCTTATATCCTCTTTCAGATATAAAAGCAAATAGTATTTTTCTCTAAGTGAAAATTCCTCCAATGATCTATCGATAAGATCTTCTCTATATCGATATAATGTATTAAGGGTTGGATGGCCACCAACCTCAAGATCCTCCTCTATTGATATAATTTTCTCCACCAAATCAAACAATAGTTTACTTGTATAATCAAGTGTTTCTGCTTTCTTGCTTTGATTCAATGCTGTTTGGTTTGCATTATCATTAATACCAAGATTTCTTTCAGCTAGGTGTTCCTGAATAGCTAATACATCCATCTTCTTGTACAAAAACACTTCATATAGTTGATTTTCAAGTATTTTGCTTTGAACAAATTTATTATTAGTATTACTTGTCATGATTATGTTTATCTCTAGCTAGCATATATTCAAATTTGTGTCTGAAATACTGATCATCAACTGGAGTAGTAATCACCAGCTCAGAAGATTTTTTGCTGAGCCACAGATTGTGCAACAGAAAAAATAAGTGAAACATCAGTCAGGTCTTATGCAATATTAATTTTTGCATATATCAAAAGAAATATTAGCTAACCAGTATCTTTATTTTTTTTCTGAACAAATATGAGAAAAATGTGAAAGGAGGTCTACATGCAACACAGGACCTTCTCTACAAGTAAATAGTGCCAGCAAAAGCATATGTTATGAAAGGCTGAGGGACTTGCAATTTCAAAATCACCAGGCGTAAAACTAACTATATGTCTTGCAGGGTAGATCTCTATGTGAAAAGGTATGAAGATTCCATTTGCATGTGCTTTTATGAAGCTCTTAGCATTAGATAACAATACTAATTATGCCTCATACCTCCTTAACTTTTTTCTAGCAAAATATAATGCATGTAGAGTTATGTGAAAGTTCAGCCAACTTTCTGCAAAAAAACTTTCCCGTAAAATAATGCAAAATAAGGTATGTATATGTCCTAAATTATGTATGTATGGGAGCGAGTTTTTATTTACTTATCTCACTATGGGATTTGCTTTAGCAAATAAAGCAAAATGTCTTTCAAATTCACTCAAGCTGACAAGATTAAAAAATATGAAATGGGAGAACTTATCAAGTATTTGCGGAAGGATTCCAAATCAGAAGGCTTAGAACTTAACAATGACTTTTTACAAAGCTTGAGGAAAAAGAAATTACCGGTAGTTCATTTCTCAAGCTAATTGGATAGGATTTTAAAGAATACAGAATAACATTAAGACAAGCATTAAAACTTGAAGATTATATAAAGAGGCTGGATGAGTAATTAATTTCACCGAGCACAGGAGTTCGAAGAGGGACTATTCATTTTGCATAATGTTATAACTGAAATCTAACTGTCATTGCTTTTGGTAACAGGTGTTCAAGAAGCAAAAATAGGTTTAGGAGATATTCTTGTTAAAAAATAGTATTTTTATTCGCATCATATAATAGCAATACAGTCACAATTTTTATGTATTGTAGGCCAGCTTGGTCCCTTCTGCCAATATTTTTTATTTCATAAATAAAGTATTATTATTTTATCGAATGTATATGAGAAATGGGTCACGTGTAATGATGCAATGACTGTGCAATATAAAAACATATATTAACGTCCAGTATTCTCTTTCCTGAACAGAAATAAATTTTTATTTCACTCTGAAATGTATGTAATACTATTTTTTTATCTGAGCCATAATATCACTATAAAAACGTAACACTATATCTTCTGAAATCAATACACCTTATACTCCAGCTTTTACCTCTACCTCTGTTGCTGAAATAAGACAGTTTTGTTGGTGGATGAAATAAAAAAATATGGCATAGAGAAACTTATTTCTTTTTTGCAGGAGCGGGACTTAGGGCTAGACTTGGACGATGAAAATATTATTCGCAAGGAGAAGATTGATAGCTGTGCATTTTTTAAGTTAACTAAAGATGAGTTTCATAGTGTTGGCTTAGGCTTGGGACCTGCCGTAAAGCTTGCTGACTTTGCCAAGGAGTATAAGGATAAGAAGTTGAGGTTGTTCTCTTCATATAAGACCAAGGTGGACTTGGAGAAAGTATTGCAAGAAGATTATAAAATCTCGAGTGGGGATATTACTTTTATTCCACAATTCAAACCAGTTACCTGCTCAGTTGATGAAAAGTCTTCAGAATTTAAGCTCTGCATTGATAATATTCTTCGCAGAATAAGGAATATGGGACCAGTTGTAGATAGTAATAAGATTATGCGTTGCGAGTATATTTCTATCATTCTTCACATGGCGTTGAGTCTCCTCAAAAGTTTAGTAATCACTCCCCAAATGAAAATAACTGGCGAGATAAATACTGGTCATGTTGACTATACAATTAAAAAAATTCTGGATGACTTCAGTTACTCGAAGAAATAATTTGCATAACTGAGGGTAAACAGAATTAAGCAACTATGAGTATCTGCCAAAACTTACTACAATGTTAAAGTGCTTATGATGTAAGTATAACAAATTCTACTAGCTAGCTCGCTATAGGATGATCATGAGCTATTGCTAACTTACTTTTCTATTTCCCTCTAGATGAATATAAATATAAACAAGAAAAAATGGAAGGTTGATGAGACATTCGATCCTGACTATAACTACATCTATGGTATAGTCAGTACTGGAACTGACTGGTACTTCATTCTTCACAGCACTGAAGGTATCTATAATACGAGCAGGACTGAATACCAAATTTCACTAACAGAAGATGCTCTTAAAGATGATACAGAATTACATAAGAATGTGAAGAAGATTTTAAAAGTGATCGTAGGATTATTAAAGAATAGAGCAGTAGGTAGTAAAAAACCTTAACTAAGAAACACCATGTAGAAAAGATAATCAAGAAAAAATAATTGTATAGGAGACTAGCAATCTAGCATAGACGTCATGTATCATGAGCAAAGTCCTGAACATTTGTATTTATTTTTCGCATGTATTAATAAAAAATTTTTCTTAGCAAATTTCAGCGATGGCCCGTCACCCAAAAATATGTGATTTATTTTTTTATTTTGAATGCTTATATATTTTGTATTAGTTATATATAGATCATGTCATCTGAGCTTGAATTATTGAAACAGCGTATCATTGAACTTGAAGTTAAGAATGATAAGCTTGAGACTGAGAATGCAAAGCTTAGGAAGGAGAATATTGAGATCTCCAGTCTTAGAATCAAGCTCTCAGTGTCTGATGCTAAAATAGCTGAACTTAAGCATAAGAATGCTGAATTTCTAAGAGTGAATAAGGAATATAATGAGAGGCGTGATTAAGGTTCCTGGGTGAAACTAATGAGTTTAGCAATTGACGTATGCGAAACTAGTTTAAACATTTTGTTAAAATTTTAATAAAATGAGAAACTGC
>QKYT01000006.1:171584-188363 GCA_003550305.1 Glomus cerebriforme | reverse complement strand
GGTGAAGCATCTCAAATACAAGCAATAGTAGAAATTAAGCCCGATCAGCTGATGAAAAAGTTGTTAGGCAATAAATTAGATTTGGTCGAGGCTTATAACAGANCAGTGAACATANTTGATGATGGAACTGCTAAGTTTACTAAACATCAAAAAATCAAAAGAATCGTTAGACAAACATTTGGTTATATGGTCGTTAATGACCTTCGATACGGCTTGCTTACAACATATGTTCGAACATGGTTTTTCTACCGTGATTTTGACGATCCGAACATTCTCTATATTTCTCCTGCAGTTGCTATTGACCAGAAACGCACGTCTACTCAAATCTCATTCTTAGAATGTATGTACTATCATGAAACTATATCTATGATAGATGAAACTGCACACTCTTCACCACCTACTGATAGTGATAAAGGATCAGACGATAATGACGATAGTAGTGATGATGACGATGGCGACAATGGGGGTAATGATGAGAAAAATGGCCCGTCTTATGAGCCCAGATCGAGCTCTAAGAGAAAGTGGGGGGATTTAAAGATAACTACTCGGAGTATGGCAAAAAAAAAACGAGAAAAACGGGATGGTAATGAACGCGAAAAGCTTGAAAATATGAAAAACTATGAACGTAGCCAGTTTTCTTTTGGCGATATGTTAGGTAATGGTCGATTTGGAGCTGTTTTTGCGACCAAGCTTTGCGGAAAAGTAGGCGCACTTAAAATGGCAGACTTATATAAAAATGAGTATTTGTTACAAGAAATTCTAAACGAAATCAAGATCTACCTCGGCCCTCTTATGGATATTCAATGCATATATATACCGAAGCTTCTAAAATTCGGAATCCTTCACGAGGCTTTTTGTTTTATTTTAACATCACTTTCTGGAAAATCTTTTGCGGAATTAGATGATGTTACNGAAAGGGAAAAACAGTTGGCCATTGATGGTTTACAGGCTATACATAAAAGGGGAGTGATTCATGGGGATGTTAGATTAGAGAACATAGTAGTAGAGAGGGGTGAATCGATGAGTAAGTCACGTGTGCGGTGGATTGATTTTGGGTGGAGCAAAATGGGTCGTAATTCCGGTTTTGATAGAGAATTGATCGAATTGAATAGTTTACTTGGTATGACGGGTAAAGCTTTATTTATGCATGCATTAAGATTTCATTTTAATTTATAACATTAAAATTTTTGAATTTATTTTAGGCACAGCAATCCAAGAAAAGTGATGGGTATGTATAGTGAACTTGGAAATAATTACAAGCTATATTGCTATAAATATCATGGATAATCTTAAAGCTTCATGTTAAGATAAAAAAGTACTTTTTCGTACAATATACGTTTGTCCACATCGGGCTCGTGACTTTAACCAGTGTGATAATTACATATTATTGCACAACAAATTTTTCTTGGCAAAATTGATCGGCGCTTCACGCATACGTGATTTTATTTTTTTCTTCGGAATTGGGGTTAGGGAGGAATTATTTCCTTCCCTCAATCAAAGATTCTGGGAAATATAAGTTATTTCTTTTTTGTGATGACTTGGTGACTTCTCACATATATTTATCACCGACCATGAACAACGTGAAGGTAAAGATTAAATCTATCTCCCGACATTTTTTTTAAATCTAACTAAGGATGAAAAGATTGTTATTGATAAAATCTTAAAATCTTAAAGTTTTGCCCAATAGGGCTTAGCCGAAGGCGTTGTGCATATTTTCAGTTTTAACTCATTTATGCAAATACTAAATGTGCCTATTACTGCGTCATTTCTTCTGCGCAATTTTGACGATATTTCGGCTGTTTCGGGAGACAAATTTAACCGGATGTTGATCTCGCTTCTGCGCAATTAAGTCAAGCCAGGACACGGTGTCCAGACTCTACCATCAGAAAAAATAGTTGTAATAATTTTCCCAAATCAAAGGCTATCCGGCTAAAGAAAAAATCCGAAATCTGATTGGCCGATCTGTACCTCATCTCATGACTTATAGAAACTCGCCAGCTCCTGGAACTATCGCAGGGAACTGGTGGAGATCACATGTGATACGATATACAGTACATAATGCCACAAACTGATTTAGCCGAAGGCGCATGTAAATATAAAATTAGCTTAGCCCGAGAGATGACCCTATATAAATCTCCGATATGCTTGTAATTGAATAAAATGAATTTGGATTTAGTAGTATGTAGTCTCATTAAATCGGCTACAAATCTATAAAATCACTATAAAGCATTGAAATTGCTATAAATCTCTTAACCAGCAAATCCGTATAAATTTGAATCATGATATTCTCTAGTATAGGTTGATAAAAGAATCAGTATAACACACCGAAATTGCTATAAATTGCTATAATTTCACTATATCCACAAAATGGTTAAAACTAATTACTATTCTGGTTTAAATCCTGTAGTAGTACAAGCAATAACTAATTTGCATTACAGATATAGTAATGAAACGCCAAAAATGTGGTGTTCCCGTATTCATGCTCCATTCAGGAAACTTATCGAATATAACCCAACATTCTTCTCAAAGAATGAATATATTCGATTCATATGACTGAAAGATTATATGAAGATGGGAAATTCAGACCTGGGAGACGCACATTTTATATTTATTGCACTGCATGTGATTCCTTAGTATTTATCTGTGAAAATACCGAGAAATGCGCAGATAAGCATCTGAATAAATGTATTGCTAAAATAGAGGAAAGGTGTGTCACATATTACAGATCTATATTATGGAAACGAAAAAGTAAAAAAGCACTTAGTGATAATGAAATTGGTGAGATTTATAATATTATTTATTTTAGATACAGAAAAAGCTCTGAATTTTATTGTCCTCATGCTTCAAAAGAAATTAAGAAAAGTGTTGCATATCGATTAATTAATAGTGCAAAAGTTATCTAACGGGCTTGGAGAACTTATAAGTTGAGACCTGAAACTTGGGCAAAATGAGTTTGGAATATGGTGAGAAATGATAATACTCCTGATGAGAAGAAATATTTAGGTATAACTCCTCATGGTATAAGAATTCCTGATGATCAATATGTAAACTATTTTGGTCAAAGAATTCTAGCCAGAGATATACCTGCACATCATCGGAATGAACCTAGATTGCATGATTTGTATTATCATTATACTCCACATAATTGGGCAGAAAATAAGAAAGACCAGTTATATGTTCGACTAACTACTGTAGCATATATAGTTACTTTTATAAAATCGTATCAGCAAGATTATAGATTTGTTGGTTATAGTGATTGGACTATTATGCTAAAATATCTAGCAAATCCTGGACATTACCGTACTACTAAAGACTATTATAACAATATTGTTACAAACTTTGTTAAAATTTCAGAATACGCGTGATATATATGTAAAAAGGAAGGCAAACTATATCCATGTAATTTGCTAAAAATTGACATGTTCAAATCTTCCTATATTACTACTTTCGATAGAGGGTTAACTATTATAGATTTCTTAGATTTTAACAATAACTGTGAGTATATGCAACAAATTCTCCAGACTATAGAATCAATATTAAAATAGTATATTTCATATTCATGTATAAATTAACAATAAATCAATCAATTTATTTTTTTTACTTTGCTCATATAATGCTCTGCATGTGGTGATCGCCTAGTGAAATGTACTACCTGCGGGATAAAAATCGCTATGTATGGTCTGCCTATTCTGGGTTAGATCCTCCAATATACTGTATAACTATTTTAATGAAGTATTTCAGGAAGATCAATGAAGCGATCTTGGGGATTCTTAATTGCGAGACAATATAACTATCAGTTTGAAAATTTCTTTGCAACAGTTATCCAGCAAGCTTATAGGAATTACAAGAAAAGACCCGAATCTTTGGCAAAACAAGTTTGGGAGAGGGTGAGGAATGATAGTACTCCTAATGATATAAAGTTTTTAGGTATAAAAAATAAAGGATATAATCCTTCAGGACAAATTTGGTATGAGAAATATTGCTTTTCAGCGAAAAATGGTTGGATATATGAGAAGAGAGCCCAATTATGGCAATGATTATCTTTTGTAATATTCATACTTGTTAAGAAATTATTATATCAGCAAGGCTATATAGTTGTTAGAGGTACATATTGGCTTGACATGTTAAAATAGCTATGAAATCCCAGATATTATAGTATTCATAAAAAGTATAATTATATATACTTTATCAGAATTTCAGAATACGAGGCATATAAAATTAAATTATCAAAAATGAAACCTATATGCGATTTGCCGTTAAAATACATATATCATATTTACGGGAAGGATATTACCGTGAATTTCACAGACTTAGATGATAATTGTGAGTTTGTGCGCTGAATTTTTCAGATCAAACCTTAACCCAGATTCCAAATATTGTATTAATAAAATAATATATTGTCCAGCCATAATGCATGAAGGCATATGTAACATAAATTAGCACGTTTTTGATCCTCGTTAAAGTATATATGATGTAATAAGTGATATTTTGCAAATCATCTGTGAAACTATGCTTGTATGATGAAATAATTTTACACAAGAAATCGATCCCCAAAATATTTCAAATTTTTTCCCTATCTATCTGAATAGGCATTTATTTATGAGTTTATTTCCTTCCGGACTACAGGCTATTCCTACTAGATTTTGACTGGAGTGTATTTGTATAATACTACTAGGCCTTCATTATTGAACGGTCGAGCAAGTGAAATAAAAAAGAAGGTATATGCATCATCCCTAACGCCTTTGTAAATGTCAAGATCTTTAATACACATTCCGCATGCCCTTATTTTTTAACACAAATTTTGGCGTAAACTGCCTTGCATATTCTCCTTTCTCTTCCCCCCAACATGAACTCAGTTTCAAAGAAATATTAATGGGAAATGCGAGACATTTAAAAAGGCAAGTATAGATTATATTATTTCTTAGTTTTTCTCTACACTGAAATTACATTCAATAATGTCTAACTTAGTATCTAAAATCGAAAATATTCTATTAAATGGATCTTTAGATGCAGTTTGTAACGTAAATGTAGTTTATTTAGCAATGAATAGTAATGACTTAGGTAATTATGAAGATGTTAGAACTTTAGTGGATAGCGCTGTGAATTCTGCATTAATGAAAGTAACTAATATAGAACGAAGAATGAAAATCTTAGAGATTCTAGCTAGTGCTCCGAACGGTTCCAGTTCAAACTGGGAACTGAACCGAAACCAGCCAAAATTCCGGTTCGGTTCGGTTTGGTTCCTGGAACCGGAACCGAAAAATTCGGTTCNGNTCGAACCGAAACTTAATAAAAAAGTNAAAAATGCGAAAATTTGAATNATTCGGCATGCACTGATCCATAAAACATGAAATATAGCTCATTCGAATCGTCTCATTGAGACGCGTCGAATGACACTAAATTCATGTCTCTAGCATCGATATTTCGTTCGCTATCGACGAAAACGTAAATTTCTTTAAGTACGATTTGCTGACGAAGTATTGATGCTAGAGACATGAATTTAGTGTCATTCGACGCGTCTCGATGGGATGATTCCAATGAGCTATAAATTGTCAATATTGGATTACTAGAAGAGGAGTAAACACGTGGTTCCAAAATTTCAGAATTTTAAATTTCAAAAATTTCAAAATGCCGACTCCGACTTTATATTTGATATTGTACACCATTCAGTGATCCAAATTTGATAAAACATAGCTTGTTAGAATCGTTTATTCAAGATGCATCGAATGGTACTAAAATTAATATTCTGGAATTAATTCATCAATCGCCACTAATGATGTATTAGATAAAAGCATTAGGATACAGTTAGCTATTGATATATCATGCTAGAGATCTGAATTTATACCATTCGCTGCGTCTTGAATAGACGATTCCAACAAGCTATGATATATCAAATTTGGATCACTGGATGGTGCACAATATCAAATATAAAGTCGGAGTCAGCATTTTGAAATTTTTGAAATTTAAAATTCCAAAATTTTGGAACCGGCATGTTTACTCCTCTTCTAGTAATCCAATATTGACAATTTATAGCTCATTGGAATTATCCCATCGAGACGCGTCGAATGACACTAAATTCATGTCTCTAGCATCGATACTTCATCAGCAAATCGTACTTAAACAAATTTACGTTTTTATCGATAGCGAACGAAATATCGATCTAGAGACCTGAATTTAGTGTCATTTGACGCGTCTCAATGAGATGATTCCAATGAGCTATATTATATGTTTTATGGATCAGTGCATGCCGAATTATTCAAATTTTCGCATTTTTCACTTTTTTATTAAGTTTCAGTTCGATCTGAACCGAATTTTTCAGTTCCAGTTCCAAAACTGAACTGAACCGAACTGTTCAGAGCACTAATTCTAGCTGAGGTTAGTGATATATTAATTAGAAAATTTTTTTGTATATATACTTTTATGATAATACTACAACAGATGAACTATATGGCAGTCGCTGCTGAAGGTTGGAGAAATGCTGACCCAGAAAAGTGATATCTTTAAGGAGCTTCGAGATGTCAAGGGTACTATTTTTCCTGACTGTACGTGACTTTTTTGCCAAATGTTTTTAGCCTTATATAATCTAAAAAATGGTACCATAATATGTGCACACAATGTATATTTTGCGTGGAATCTAACATTTTCATTGGTTGTAAATGATGATTGCATACAAAAGCATTAAAGGTTTGAGAACAATAAAGGCATTAAATATAGTAATAATTTATATAATTTGGCTTAGAAATTCCTATGAGAGCCAAGACTCAGTGTATTGATATCTCCTGATATAGGATAAAGAAGCTATACAAGATCAAATGTGAGAAGAAATAGAACAAAATTATAATATGTTAAAGTCAAAGCTTAGTATAGGTATTCAATAATTTGTATTACATTCACGCTTATTGAATTTAATAGATGATTCTTTTCTGCGTAGAACCCCAAGACTGATTCGGATGCAACTCTTTATGATGGCCTAAAGAAAAATTTGGTGAATTATGTCATTCCTGCTAATCTTTTGTAAAAAGATCTGGAAGCAAATATGGTTTTAAGCAACAAATCACTTTTAGTAGAAAAATTAGGACAGAGACAAAAACATATTTTCATGGTAAATTTACATAAATTATATCTGTAAAATGATATCCATTTTTTACTTTTATATTTTTTATCAGGAGCCATATGAAAATATGAAATGTACATTACCCGAATCAGTTATATCTAAGTGCAAGCTGTTCATACATAATTTTAATAAGATGAATATTACATGATAAGACCTGGAAAGAAAATATATCTATATTGGAAAAAAGAGCTGAGCATATACTAAATATGCTGTAAGTACTATTTCTTGTGTAGTTGACTAATAATTAACTGTACTTATTTGTCTTTTATTTCTTATAGCGGTGAGATTTGGAATAATCTGGCGTTCAAAAACAGTACAACTCATAAAGAACAGAGCAAAAGAACCTATATCACAGATGTAGTGATACCTTTGCTTCGAGCTAGTTTGGAAGATATGCCAAATGGAAAAACCTGTTTAAGCACATAAGTAGATTTTTAAAAGAAATAATCTTATTCATCAAATAAATTTTTTAAAGTTTGACTTATTTTTAGAGCGGAATGGCAGAGCTTGGTGAGTAAAGTTCGAAGGAATTCTGGTGATATAAGCAAAGAACGGATGGGAAAAAAGCCTGATGCCATGTTATTAATGAAACATGGAGGTAAAATCAATGAACTTGCATATGCAGACTTGCAGAGTGCTTCCGTATTATTTGTAATAATACAAAGAAAGCTAATGATGAAGTAAAGTTGTGACGAGAGACACTTGATGGTATTAGTTTTGTTAATTTGGTATGCAGATCACTTAGCAACCAATTTGGGATTGTAAGGGTTCAAGGTTGCTGGAGAAGATATATATTTGAATATTCTGGTAAATAACGCGAGTGGTTTGTCTCACTATTTTCATATTAATCATGCTGAAATTCCTTTAACGAAATCAACACGGAAGGTAAAATTACTCTTACATTTATTATTAACTTTAAAAAATATTATGATCGTGAATAAGAGTCTTCTAGTGCACGCATTAGAACAAGCCACCTCTCATCTGCCCTGAAATATTAACCCAAGTCCCACTATTTTCACGTCTCTATATAACAAATAGTTAGTATAGAGATTGTTCATGTATTTTAGCATAGAAATATTGTATATTTTTCCTATATTAATAAAGTGTCCTGGTGGCCGATTATTTTTATATATTCATCTATATTTTTTTCGTGTGAGATAAGTATCGGATAATAAAAATTTTCTTGGCAAATTTGCAGGACTGCGTGATTTCAGAAAATATGTGATTTGGTTGAAGTTGTATTATTAGTAGATCTCTCATGATATTGATGTGTAAATTTATTTTTAATGCTATACTCTATGCCGGAAGTGAATTTCTTGTGTGCAAACTTTTTTTGCGCAAAACTATATCGAGTAAAAGAAAGCTTGTCAGAGACTCTTGCACCATTGTAAAGATCCTGTCCTATTAGAATCTATTTCTGAGAAGTCTGAACGAATTGAATCCTATTTGAGGCACATATTAGAGGTTTATAAGAACTCATTAAATAGGAAACACAAAATTATGGCTCAGGAGAAAATATCATGATCTCGAAGCTGGCCAGAATATAATGTATTCCCTGCATTACCGCATATATTCATTACAGTTAGTGAGGTCCAAACTGATAAAATTGCCTATGATCATAAGGAAGAAAATAACCGCTGGGTTATGAATGAACTTAAAGTGTTTCGTCAGCACTTGCTTGACTATAATAAAAGAACTTTCAAAAAATTCATGCAAGACATAGAAAGAGAATATAGAGAACGGATTAGTATGAATAAGAAATTGCGATATGAAAATGAGGATCTGAAGATGCAGTTGTAAAAGACAGAAAAAAAGCTGGCATCCATGAAGTCAGATTCTATTCATTAGTGAGAATTTGGTCTCAGCTGACGTGTATCCTGTGTGGATGCTCATGAGGTATAGTTAGATCAAAAACAATAAATTTTTGTTTACATAAATACTTATCAATAATCTTAATTACACTACGCCAATCATTAGTGTATTGACGCACAATTCTGACTAGCTCATCTGTAGTGCATGATCCGTTAAATAGGCAGACATATGTGAGATTTTTTTGTATTATCTTTGGACAGTCAAAGTAACTTTGCGATACATATATAGAACTGACATTGTAATGGCGCCCTTCAACAAAATAAGAAATAATTTTCTCTTGCACTTTCTTTGAATCAGCACATATATCTTCGAATATAGCTACTGTATCTCTATCCGGAGAAAATAAATCTATCTTAGGGATTTTATTAGACTTCAAAAATTGAAATGAAATATTTTCACAATATGGCTTTAGACTATTAGCAATTATTTGATAGGCCAATTTGAAATACAAATATTTCAGCTCCTTGAGTTAGTGACCGATCAATAGCAAATCATCATTCTTAATATATCTGCTTCCATCTTTCTTTCCATTAAACATCTGATAAAGTTTATTTCCAAGCATGAGATTAAGAACTTCATTAGTTTTTCCAGAATTGGTACAACTACAGATCAGAAGTGTGAAAGTCCATTGGGGAACACTGAAATGATTGTTATATTTTCTGGCATCTTTAATTTCATTAATCAAGCTTTTTTACTTTCATGACGAACAAAGTATTATTAATGATATACTAAATAATCTTGCAAATTTCTAGAACTGGAGGTCTCAGAGAATTGCCAAGAAAATATTATCTAGCTTGGAGAATTATTCAAGAATCCTTTCTCAATTAGTGCATATCTAATAAATGGGTATAAATTAACTGTATGGGACACCGGGATAAGAAATATACCTTCCTATTTACATAAGTCTTGCTTTTTTTATCATGTATTCTCTGCTCATCCAAATCTATCTGGCCTCTTTTATGGAACATTGAATTGAAAGTGTAATGCTGGGATCCATAGTATTCGAATGCAAGACGCAATTTCTCATTATACCCATTGAGATGCATCTCATCTAAAGAATTAGGCCTACATGGTGGGAATTTCTTACCTAGCAAATCCTCAAAAATGTAACATACATTTCTTTTGGTAGTATGGTGGCATAGAGGACACCATTCGAATTTTTTCATGATGTATTTTAATGGATACTCCCATTGATGTGTACCATTTTTACAGAATCAAAGATAAACATTATGACCATTTACTCACCCAATTTTTCCTAGACATTGACCACCACATTTTTTAGCATATTGATGGGCTTCAGTTAAATTATCATTAGCAATTTGAATATAATGGATGAACCTAGTAGGACTATCGGTCATTAATAATGCTGGCCATATGAGGGGGTTAGAAGAATCCTTATATATTTCTTTGATTGCAATCTAGATTTCTAAGCTATTTCTTGAAGTTAGAGAATGTCTTTTCTTATAATGCGTTACCACATCTATGACTAGCAAACTACAGATGAAAACCCTTCTACCATCCTGATCATCGTGAGTATGAAGCAGAATATCTTATTGATGAACTTTGTTTGGAATCTTAATCTTTGAAAAACTTGCCTCAGCTTTATATGGCAATGGCTGTCAATAGATTTGGTAACTATATTAGTATTTTACCCATTTTGTAGTATCCTGTAATCGAAAAGAATATCTTACGCTTTATATAGTTTTTTTGCATTGGAATAAAAACCAGGTATATTATAAAATAGGAGTCTACACACTATACAAATGATAGCTCTGGCTCTTGGGCAAGTTCCTAACTATACAGGTAAAGAAACACCAGATGAGTATATACAAAAAATTACAAATATTTTTGAATCTGCTAGTGCTGTAATCATGGCCACCAACAATGCTAATGCAAATACTTTTGTTAATACTCAGAAATGTGATATCTTAAAATCTAAAATGGGGATAAATTTTCTCCAGTACCAGCAAATGATCCCTATACAGGTGGTAATCCTCCTATCAATACATCTGCTATATTTATGGTTTGGCTTCAGCATAAATATCGAGAAGTGATGGCTGAAAATGCAGAATTAGCTTTACAATCACTGATACAAGAAAGGTTTAACCCAACCGATTCTCCTGATATTTACGAATCTAGAATCTGAAAACATATAGTAGGTTTTGCAGATGATCAGATATTACTGGCATTATATACTCATTTACCTCCAGATATTCGTAATAGTATGAAAATTTATATAACTATAAGAGGCGCTGGTAACCAAACTGTTAATAATTTCTTTGCTGATCTCAGGAAGTGTTAGGTAGAACGTCAAGTTGGACCAAATATGTTTTTCCAGAACCAAATCCAACCTCAAGTCAGTTATCAGGGAGTTACTTCAGCCGATTTGAAAAGTTAAATTCTAAAATAGTTTCTTTGGAGGCACAGTTAGCAGAATCAATGCAGGTATATTCTAAATTTGCCTAACATTTACAGCTACCAGAAAATGTAGTTAATTCGAATAATGCTTCAATCTTTGATAGTTATATTAATCAAGAATTGGAAAAAAGATTAGGAGTAATCGAAATTAATTTAGCCAAACTTACCAAACTCGTAAGAGAAGATACCATAGATACCAAATCAGCTCAGTGTTCAGAATTCTCAAACTATAATAATGGAGGATTGGAAAAAAAATTAGAACGAATTGAAGCTCACTTAGTCAAATTTGCTAGAAAAGATATCAGAGGTCCAAAACACCTCAGCATCAATGCTCAGAGTCCTTACCTTTTGGAAGATTGGAAAAAAAATTAGGACAAATTGAAGCTTTATTGGCTAAATTTGCTAAAGATTCCAAATCCAGAAGTGGCCGAGTTTATATAGCTACAGTAGATAAACAGTCTAATCCCATTTTTTCTGATGATGATACATCAAAACCTGAGGACAATGATTATAATTCTGATAATTCGTCAGCCAGTTCAGACTCCAGAAATCATGATATGAATATTTTCATAAGTCATGAAAATGGAAAAAAAAGTGAATTATGCTGAGCAATATGAATATCCTGATAAATTCTCAAAGTTTAAGGTCTTTAGTAAATCTGAGCTTCATAAGGTAAAGCAAGATTTTAATACATCTTCTACATATAATGCCTTATCAGAAAAAGATAATCAAGGTACTAAGCGGGTTACTTTAGAAGAAACTATCTGCAAAATCATTCAGATCGAATTTGAGAATTGTTTTCCGTTCATAATTCAGCAGGCTAAAAAGTGTGTACCTGCCTTAGCTTAAGATTCAAATGAAGAGGATATTTTGGATGGACCTATGGAGATAGATTTCATCAAAAAGAAGGAGCCCACCACAAGCATTACATCTATAAAATGCAAGATTAAGTGTCTTAAAATTCCAGCTATGGCACTGGACTTTTGTGCTGAACTTCCCATTATAATACCTAATATTATCAAGCACATAGGATATGGAATTGACAAATCCATAAAACATGATCTTAGTGGTATTGCTACTGTGCCGGTTGAATCTATTGAAATCATTCACAATTTACTGATAACCTTAGCTCCTGGATTTACTATATATGAAGATTTTATAGTTGTAAAATACTCTAAGCCAATGCTAATATTTTCAAACCCTTTTCTTAAGAAATATAAATGTGCAATTGACTGGGATAAAGATGAATTAAAGATTTCTCATAATGGCAAGGATTTAATTATTCCAGTCACTATGCATAAAGTCAAGAATAAGTTCGAGGTGAATTGCGTGATCATTACTTCTGAATGTAATGCTCCCTTGATCCCGGTCAAAGTTTTACAGGACTTAAGCGAGGATGATATATTAAAAAAAAATGCATGAGCTATGAAGAGCTTGAAAAACTGCTATATGATACTCTCATCTCCAAAGCTAGATTAATTGAGATTAATAAAAATCTGCGATCCTTTTCTTTTTGCTAACTATTCATCATTTGCTATACAAACATGGTCTCACTAAGACTTCTGCAAAGCATTTTTTGTCTGAATATAATTAAAGGGTGAGTTGCGATCTAGGAGCTTTTCTGATTCACATATAGCTTCCTCTACTTCAATATGATCCTTTTCAATTGAAGCAAATATGTTATGTGAGATATCTAGGGTGGAGTTTTGATAAAGACCTCTAGCTAAAATCTCAGGTAAGTCAGAATTTTGAATAGATTTGGGCTAGTCCTGAAGGGAGCGCTTTGTTAGTTTCTTTTTCTTTTTTTGTTTTTCTTGCGCATTCATCTCATGAAATGGATCTAAAGATCCTGAAATTGGATGATTATTTTCTTTATCTTGCGGATTATTCTCTGAAGGAGGAACTGATGAGATGGATTGTACCTTCCTAAACTCCTCAAAAAAGTAGTTTCCATTTTGCTGTGAACGCTCAAAATCATTCCATATATTATGAACATGATTTTTATTAATATGATACTCTTTTACTATCATGTATGCTGGAACCTTATTTTTGAGATGTCTAATTTTTTCGATTTGGCCTGGTGTTAAAATGGTGGCATTCCACTGATAATGAGTTTTTAAAATTGAGATAGACATACTCCTTATATATTTTTAGATGATGTATTTAGATGTAGATGTATAAAAAATATAAAAAATCAATTTTATTGTTTTAGATAGATAATAAAAATTAGAATTCAATAATTATTGTTTTAGGATAAGAGGGGACATTAGAAAGCATAATTTATTGTTTTAGATAGGTAGAATACATTCTAATACGCTATCAAAATAATAATAAAAAATGATCGATAACCTTCGTGTTCATTTTTTATTTATTGTGATTATTCTAACATAAAATTTAGAAGTTTTTTTTACATGTTTATGGCTAATGTAAATAAATGGGAATATATGATCTTGAAAAAGAGATATGTCGCGTCTTACAAGACTCATTCAAGATACGAGACTACCGTATATAGCGGGCCACAGTACCCCGGGTATCTTGCAAAAATNGGGGGTTTNACCCTGTACCNCCGGGTACTAAATAAAACCTAAAAATTCCNTTTTTTGCGAATATCTCACGATATACCAGTCCAATTTGAATGATCTTTTTTTATTATGAAGAGCTCAATGAGAGCTATCAAACAAAAAAAAGATGGCTCAAATCTGATCACTGGATCACGAGATAATTGTAAAATATNCNNCNNNATACTATACAATTCTATTAAATTTTTCAAGAGGGGTACTATGCATAGGGGGGGTACTATGGCCCGTGATATACGGTATAATGCTAAGTTGTGGAATGAATATATAAATCTCAATGATGAGAATTGGCAGTTGAAGATTGAAAACTCCAAACTTGTCTCCCAGAATGCTTGTACAGAAATATCTCTTGCCAAAGCTAAAGCTGATAAGAAAGCATAATTTATTGTTTTAGATAGGTAGAATACATTCTAATACGCTATCAAAATAATAATAAAAAATGATCGATAACCTTCGTGTTTATTTTTTATTTATTGTGATTATTCTCTAACATAAAATTTAGAAGTTTTTTTTACATGTTTATGGCTAATGTAAATAAATGGGAACATATGATCTTGAAAAAGAGATATGTTGCGTCTTACAAGATTCATCCAAGATACGAGACTATAATGCTAAGTTGTGGAATGAATATATAAATCTCAATGATGAGAATTGGCAGTTGAAGGTTGAAAACTTCAAACTTGTCTCCCAGAATGCTTGTACAGAAATATCTCTTGCCAAAGCTAAAGCTGATAACTTTGCAAAATCAGAGAAAGTGAAATCGCTTCAGTCTGTGATTAATTTATTGGCCCCAGGATTAAGCCTGGCCCCAAAACTGAAATATTTCGGATTTGCCGAAATTCCGAAACCGAAATCCGAAATATTTTTGAAATCCGAAATTCCGAAATCCGAAATTCATGCCGAAATGCCGATATTCTAATTGGCCGGCATTATGGAAATTTCAGCCGGAATTATTAAATTTACTAAAAAGGATATTTTATGTTACACAATTGGCGAAAACGATTTTTACCAAATTTGATTTTTTGTGGAACGGGTATCGCCTAAAAAGGAATTGATCTACACGTGCGCTTAATCCAACAATTTTTCGGCATTTCGGCCTGATTTTGGATTTAGTAATTCTGGCCGATAATAATCACGTGATTTTTACCGTTTGCTAATTATTTAATATAAATAAAAACTTTAGCAATAAATATCTCAGCAACCAGTAATCACAGAAAGATGATCTTATTACCATTAGACTCGCCTAATCGAGAGAAATCCAATGAACTATAAATCATCTTTCTAGAATTAATAAATAATTTTAATTTGGTAAAAAGGACAATAAAGGACAATCAGAATTTCGGAATAATTTCAGATTTCAGTTTCGGAATTTCGGATTTCGGATTTTGGGTAAATCAATTTTGGAGCCATCCTTACCCAGGATACTCTGATAAGAATAATCAGTTGGATTCACATGTTAAAATTGGTGGCAAAAAAAATGATGAACCGGAAGAAGTCTTCAGCTCTAGCACTTCTTCAGTTATAGGCACCCCAGATAGTTCTATATAAGGAGAGAAGAGCAGTGATTCAAATAGCATGAATTCGAAATCTAACCTCCTAGAACCAATCCTACCTGTCACTCTGGCAAATGAGATTTCAGTAAGTGGTGCAAAAGTAGGGATGGTATCGGTTTATGTAAAACTAGTTTAACCGCAGTTTGAAACCAAACCGATACTAGGCAGTTTGAATCTTTTAAACCGTGGTTTGATTCAGCTGGTTCAAACTGCAGTTTAACTTACNGTTCAAACTATGGTTTGAACTAATTTTTAATTTTTTATATAGATTAATATTTATTATAATTAAATAGATGATTATTGAACAAAATTTATAAGATATACTATATATAATTAACAACTTTTCAATAAATTAAATTTTATTAATCTTTTTAATTTTTATAAATTACAATATAACTATATAAAGCATGTTGATCAGTACTAATTAATAAATTATTCATGTAATTTCTACTTTATAAATTTTTCTTTTTTTTTTTAAAAGTTGCAAAAATGTCTGGTGAATATTCTTTTGACATTATTAGTGATATAACTGATATTAGTAATAGATCATTTATAGATATTACTGATAACAAAATCTTGTCATATTCATCTGAAGTAAATNAATTTTTTACTAGAATGAAAGACTCTCAAACATGTCGAATATGTGCAACTGTATATGGTACCTCTACTTCAACTGGAACTTTAAAAAAACACTTAGAAAAAAAACATNCTACTNAATATCAACGTAAATTTACTCAAACAACCTTAAATTTTCAACGTATACATCCATATAGCCGTAAAGAAAATTTTGAAAAAAGTAGAAGTTTAATTGACTGGATAATAATGAGTATGCAGCTATTTTCNATAGTAGAGGAAGAATATTTCATTGAAATNGTCAAAAAATTTGACCCACGTTATTGTGTACCAAATCGTAAATATATCAAAAAACATGTAGTTAATAGATTTGAAAATCGGCNTAAAATATTAAAGTANGACATTGAAAAAATTAAGAATGGAATATCATTAACCACTGATATGTGGACTTCTGATAATATTCATACTGCATTTTTTAAAGTAACCTGTCACTATATTGATGATAATTGGACACTTAGACATTTTTTACTTGATATAATACCATTTCATGAATCACACACTGGTAAAAATATGACACAGACCTTAACAAATTTATTATCAGAATTAAGTCTATCCTCTAAAACATTTGCAATAACAACAGATAATGCTGCATCAATGCTTGTTTGTGAAAGAG
>QKYT01000006.1:152379-171184 GCA_003550305.1 Glomus cerebriforme | reverse complement strand
ATGTGAAATTTCAGATAATCAGACACAATATTTGGTAGCAGATTCTATACTTCACAAATTAGAGGAATATTGGGAGATTATTGATAACACAACAATTGTGANGACAATATTAGATCNACNTACCAAATGCTCCACTTTTATATCAGAAGAAAATACAAGAGCAATTGATATAATTAAAAAAAGAATGAATGATTATGCCCAAAATAATAACGAAAATATTGTAAATNTAGCACAACCACATANACTGNCTCATCAATNACAAACGTTTAACAGACTTGATGNTCGTGCTCACTTAAAAAGCCTANTAGATAAATTTCATCCAACAACACAATCTGTTTCAAGTAATGAATTAGAAAGATATTTATCTTTGCCTCAAGATNATAATTGTGATCNTTTATTNTNGTNGAACTCTTATCAAAAAACTTTTCCAATTCTTTCAGCAATGGCCAAGGATTATCTTGCTATTCAAGCAACCTCGGTATCTTGTGAGCAAGCTTTCTCTATTGCTGGTTTAACTATTCCTAAGGTGTGAAATCGATTAAACCCAGAAACAGCTCGTGCTTTATTATGTTTAAAAAGCTGGATTTCTGAAAAAATTTGNGAGGATAATGATGATGATCAACCCGATAGTGATGATAATATTGATAACGATGAGAAAGTAAATGAAACAGATAAATAGGTTTAAATTTTAAATAATGAAGGAGTTTATTTTTGTTTTCTTTAATGTTAACAAATTATGAAATAAATAATACAATTGTTCAAAAATATTAGGAATTGCCGTGATAATTATATTATATCAACAGTTAAATACATTACATTTTTTATTGAACATGTTTTATTCTTTATAAAAATAAAAAAAAAACTAATGCACATTAAATCTCAATCAAAGTTCTGACTTATTGCCAAAATAAAACAAAAAAGAAATTAATTCTAATAGAAACTCTGAAGTCTTCAGCGCCATTCCCTATAAACAAGAAATATTAGGGCATTTCTCTAAGTAAATTCCAACCAAAATTCTGCCAAATATATACCTTAAAGTTCACCTTCAACTCTTCAAAACCATTCTTTATAAGAATAATAAAAAAAGAAATGTTAGAACGTTTCTCTAAGTAAATTCCAACCAAAATCCTGCCAAATATATACCTTAAAGTTCACCTTCAATTCTTCAAAACCGTTCTCTATAAGAATAATAAAAAAAAAAATGTTAGAATGTTTCTCTAAGTAAATTCTAACCAAAATCTCGCCAAATATATACCTTAAAATTCGCCTTCAACTCTTCAAAACCGTTCTCTATAAGAATAATAAACAAAGAAATGTTAGAACGTTTCTCTAAGTAAATTCTAACCAAAATCCTGCCAAATATATACCTTAAAATTCGCCTTCAACTCTTCAAAGCCGTTCTTTATAAGAATAATAAANACCTTAAAATTCGCCTTCAACTCTTCAAAGCCGTTCTTTATAAGAATAATAAAAAAAGAAATGTTTCTCTAAGTAAATTCTAACCAAAATCCTGCAAAATATATTCCTAAAGTCCGCTTTCAATTCTTCAAAGCCGTTCTCTATAAAATAAAGAAAAAAAGAAATCTTAGAATGTTTTTTTAAATAAATTTTAACCAAAACTTATTGCAATGTACCTGAAGTCCATCTCCAAGGTCATTTTCATCTTCTAATCTATAGCAGAAAAGTTTTTTATAAAAAAAATGTAATAAAAAATAAAAAAGTTTCAGTTTTTTTTAAAATAATAAAATTTCGGCTAAGTTTATATTTAAAAAACTATATTTAAATAATATGAATTTTTTTTTAATAAAAATTTAACGAAATCGATAAATCGCTTATAGAAAAAAATGATCAGTGTTACGCAACTATAAATTACGCTGTAATGCCATATAATCATTTTATGGAAAATTTTTATAAAATTAGCATAATTAAATATGTAAACTGTGGTTTGAACCGTAGTTTAAACTGTAGTTTGCACTAAATAATGAACCACAGTTAGTTCAGTTTGTAGTCTAAACCGCTGGTTTATAAACTGAATTGAACTGAACTGAACTGATACCATCCCTACGCAGAAGGAATAGTGAAACTATTAGGCTCCCCTATCATTACGGACAAATTATTGTCATCTATATTTGCCTATTCAATAATACTTTTTCTATTAATCATAATTATATTGGTCATTATTGTAAAAAAATTATGAAATACATGAAAAAAAACTGAGCGATATCTCACCCACAAAAAATTTCTGGGAAGGGCCGTCTCAGAAAAATGTCAAGAAAAAAAATTTTATTATCTCAAATTCTAATCAACTACCATATAAGTACTGGTGCAAGTGGAACTTCTTTGAATCTCTTTTCGATATGAGCCAATAGTTTTTCTGGTAAATCTTTGGGCAGATTTATTAAGGCATTTTCAGCTTGAGATACCGTACACGCTAATAATCAACCAATATGAATTCGATCACCTCCCTTACCATTATACCTGTGCTGTAGTAAAAATTGATAGTCATCCATTACAATATCTCCCATCACCTCCTGTTCTGATATGATCTTACAAGAGATCTTGCTTATCCTCTTCTGTGATCAGAAGACAAATTTCGTTAGGTTTAAAGCCTATGTACTGGGAAACTTGATCACGTAATTCAGCCATTATACCAATAAAGCTTATCTTTAAAATATGTAGATTTTTGGCTGATCATATTCCAAGGATACAGTTTTGCCAAATTATTATATGTGAAAAATACTAATGATCATCTTCAGGCATATCCAAGGCTGGGCTATATGATCAGAGGCCAGAAGTTCGAAGTTAGAAATTAAAGTTAGCCAATATTATTGCACAAGAAAAAATATATAAATAATATTATACGAAGCGTCTTATGACTAAGTTTTCTTAGCTGGAATTGCCAGAACTCGCTAGAATACTTAGAAAGTTTATTGCAAGCTCTTAATATATTTTTTAAATCCTTTTTTTGCTTCGTCCTAGGAATATTGGTCGATCTGCTTTTCTTTTTTATCTGAATCCTTGAGTTGCATGATTTTATGTAAAAGGGATGGTTGATATTTATCATCCTCATTGATAAAGCATGCACACATTCCAACCGTAGTGCCTAAATAATAATTGATATCTATTTTCATGTTTCACTCTTTTGCTATGTCTGCATACTCCATATAATTCCCAACTCTATGTAGCACCTTTCTACCCTGTTCATTATAGAGGGGCGGGCCTTTGATGACTACATAGCTAAATCATTCGCCAGGATCTGGAATTCTCTCATTCCTTTCTCTCATACATCCCATAAAGCAATTGTTGCAGAGATTTTTTTTCTTAGGCTTCTATGTTCTCATTACAATAAATTCATTGTAATCCCATTCCTTGTTCTGCACTTCTCTAAGAGTATCTTCAACAATTTCGTGAATTGAGCGCGTGTTATTTATATCTATAGCCTCTCTCATAATCTTCTCTCCNATGAATTTGAGAAGCTGGGATTTACCTTGCCTTACAGTATCTATCCCTTTCATGAAAAGTTTTTTCAGCTTAAAGTTTACTACATCTTCATATTCAATCCCAAAGTACTTCTTTTTACCAATAAAGCAAACAGGAAATAATACCTCTTCATATACCATCTTTAGATAAGAGGTTTCACTTTTTATCTTAAGATAAGCATTTATTTGATCGCGCAACTTTTTCATCACATCCATAGTAATTTTGACCATTTCAGTCCAGTACGCTTCTTTGAAAAGTTCATTTCTGGAAAAGACTTCATCACATTTTTCATAATACTTATCTGAGCAGATGAGATACAAAGAATTGGTATCTCCATATTTTATCCCAAACTCTTTTTTTATCATGAATTCTGCAATAAGATTAAGGCTGAATTTTCCTGCTGAAGTAGTTTCTCCAGCCAATTCGTGAAGAAAGATTGGAGATTTTGAGTTTCCTGCTTTCCTGTAAAAAGTGTTCATATATACCTTCAAAGCTCTTTGCTTCAAATCTTGATAATCATGATCAAAGCATATGGATGAATATTCTAAATTTAGACTTTCTGAAATCCTTTTGCCTCTCTCTTTAGTTGAACTTATCACCTTCCCAAGTTGTTCTTTTTTCTTTCCTAATGAGGCTAGTCATGTTTTAAGCTCCATTCTCTTGTTAAATAAATCCTTTAATATGGTAGGATATAAGCCCTTCTTCTTCAATTGATTATCATGTCTTACATACCAAGCATAGATGTCACGCTTATTGAATGGAAAGCTAATCTCATGTAGGGTATTTTCATTTTTTCACGCAATGTCGGCATCCTTTGAACTTAATATAAATTTTTCTGGAGAGAGGTTATATATCATGATAAGGTTAGGATATAGATGCAAAATCTAGACCAGTTACTGGCCTTTTCGTCTCAATATCTTTTTTAGGCAGAAAAACATATGCATCAGGATATTTCCCCTTTTCTATATTTTCACATACTCTCGTATTAAACAAAATATCTTGTTTAACGGCATAAGCGTCCAGAAGGTTTCGTACCTTTATTCCATTTGCGCGATAATATGTGTCGAAAAGAGATACATAAGCTATAAAAGCAACTTCTCTATAATCATTAATTACACTTAGTTTTACCAATAGCTCTTGATAACACAGTGCATCTATAATGCAATAGTTAGCTACTTCACGCATATTTCTCACGGTTGATGAGGAGAAGCTTTTTTTCACCTCTGAATAGATTTTTCACATTTTATCATATGGCATGTCAGCCTTAGTGTCAAGACTGTACTTTCGTAAGAAGAATTTAAGTGAGCCTCCTTTTTTGACTTCAGAATGAGGGAAACATTTTTTAAGGCACACTCGTACATCAATTGGTACGCATCCAGGCAGTTTAAAAAAACTGGAAAAGAAATTCTCTTCTACAGTGATTTTAATCTTAATTCGACTGCCCATATACTCTTTCTCCTCTAGATCCTCCTCGCCTTTCTCGGAAGGCTTAATAACAGTATTCTTTACTTTAAAAGTATTTTCAGACTTCACTTCTATCTTTTCATGATATTTTCACTTTATAATTTCTGCATTCATTTTGAACTTTTCTGTCATTCATTCCCACATCTATTCAAGTATGTTAAGATGATAGGTTCTCTCCATAATAAAATGCCAGTTATAGTCAGAATCGTTAAACCTAACTTGAATGTTAGTGGCAAATTCTCACCAGTAGAAAGCAAAAGCTTTTAGTAGATTTTCTTAGTTTCCACATATGATTGTGATCCATCGCAGATCTGGTTCTATCTCAACATCGACAAGACATATTTGCTTTAGCAGTTTTGGATTATCTTTCCAATGCAATATCATGCAAATCATAAAGACATTATCATTCAGATTAAGGACTTTGGCAAATTCACCTAACTCTCATGATTGGATCTCTATATCCCATATGAGGACAAGAGTATAATCCCGTAAAAGAGCTGAAATAGAGAATCGGTCACTTCTTAGGAGAAACTTGGGTTCCTTAATATGCAGTAACTACATGTTAACCATTAGGTAACAATTAAGCTACTACAACTATATAGTTAATATGCAGTTGCTTTGCAGTTACTGCATATTAAAGAAATCATGTTTCTGCAAAGTTATTGTTATGAAATCCTCTAGCAGATAGAAATCATCTATAGATATATAGAATTCATGCGAACAGAGCGGGCTGGTCCACTTGCCTTTCTTACGTATATATTTGTTTAATGTAGACCACCCAGAGAGTTGGATTCCATTTTCTCGAGCCACCTTTCAGTGGAATAAGTATAAATCATCTGAAGCAGTTTTGAAATTATTTTCTTGGATAGCTTGGATGGCTTCCTTTCTCCCCCAGTACCATTTGTATAAATTCGTAAATATGTTTTTTTTCCTGTATAGTATCCATGGAAAGGTGATGCTTTAATGTACTCTATTTTATATAATTTCACAATGCCAAAGAGAATTTCGCTCACTTTTTCGTTCTTCACATTCATCTGGAGTCTCTCCATCTGGTACGAGAATGTCAAAGAAAATCTGAATTCCTATAAGAGTTATCAGTGCCTTTTGGCCATTAATAAGGTGACCATAAAGACATAATACATAGTGGTACATTCCTTTTATCTTTTTTGATGACCCTTTACTATCAATAGCCATGAATGAAAATTTTTGGCAATTAAATAGAGTATCATCAAGGATTGCAGTTAATCCCTCATCATTTTCTGCAACTATATCATCCAGAGTTAAGATGCTCGACAAGTATTTTTCACCAGAATAGCGAATTACCTGGCCTTTCATTTTATCTTTTTCAGCCTCTGGGTGAAAAAGAGCGGACGTGTCGAGGAACTCTGAAAGCTCTGAATATTCAGTCATTTTTAGATAACTTTTGAAAGATGTACTATATCCTAAACTCAGGATATACTATCATGGGAAAAAAAGTTTAAATAAAAATAATTATAGAAATTTAAAAGATACCAATAATTTTCAAATATTATAAAAAATAAGTTTATAACTTAATAAAAAACTCCCAAAATTCTTAATGTGGCTGTATTTTTAATTACTCTGCAAGTTTACTTAAAGATCAGAAGAAAGTTTTAAAATTCATTTTTAACATTATATATAAAAAAATAAAAAAATCTGTCTTTGCCAATTATTTCTATAAATAGTTAGATTAATTTTAATAAAAAGAAGTATTTTATTAAAATAAGTCAAAAATGACCTTTAAAATCACTTTTGCTACTCTAAATAAACTTGCAGAGTGGGTAAAAATATATATATTATATGTTTTTTTAAAAGTTTTATATATTGAGAAAATATTTTTTTTTTGCAAAAATTTTCTGTATTACAGTTAGTTAATTGCATTACCAATCTGGTTAGATATATGCAATTATTTTTTCAAATCTGCAATATTGCAGAATTTTGGATTGAATTGTAAATACATAGTAATCTGCAATTTATCAATTCCAATTATGTGATTCATATAAAATACAAAATCACAAATTACTTAAGATCTAGTAATTAGATTTTATCATCTTTTTAACATCAATATTGATAGAAATACAATTACATAAATATTTAACAAATTTTGAAAATAAAATATGATCCAATAATTGGATTTCAATAAATTTTATACTATTCAATTCAAGAGGATTTGAATGATGGTAATTTTATTTTTCTAATATTAATATTAACAAAAATAAAACTAGATAAACATTTGACAAATTTGAAAACAAAACGTGATCTAATAATAAATTTTATATCATTCAATTCATCATAATGAGAGAATTCAAATAGTAGTAATTTCATTATTTTAACATCAATTATTGGCAGAGTTTTTTTTTTTTAACAAATTCAAACTTTATTCAATTTAAGGGTAAGGAAAAGACCTACAAATTTCACAAAAATATTACCATCTAAATACATAATACATAGAAGTAAAAACTAATTATATATTACATCTAAAGACATATGCAAGCTGCATTCCTAAACATATACTTCATAATAAGCGGTATAGTCCAGGCGATTTGAATACAAACTCTTAGGCTATAATCTAACAACTCTCCATTGATAATACTAGCAAAATATCCTCCCCTTTCAGCATTCCTGCCTGTTGCAATAGTTAATTAAACAGATCTGAGGAGATTAATAAAATAATAAATTATCTACTGATATTGCATTTCTCAAAACAAATTTTAGTAAAAGAAGTTAACTAGTGGAATTCTTCTAATTAGCATACAGGTATTCTTTTATGTCCTTCAGGAAATGCCTTTATTGTCTCAGTTGTAAAATACATCAACTAGAAAACTTATTAAAAAACATTTGAATTGATATTTAATTAGTACCATGTGACTATTTATGACATATCACCAGAAAACCTAATGATCATCACGTTACCCTCCTTAAAATAAACAAATAATACCTTAATAGCCAATCAACAATAAGTAACACTAAACAAGCCTTATGCTGATCATTTTTTCCAATGTCCCATTTTCCAAAAGAAAATAAAAAATACTAACAAAAATAACTAAGACTATGTCAAAGAAATAAAAATAAAATAAAACCAAAAACAAAAACAAATAAAATTAGAAAAAATAACTATATCTAGCTGCAAAAAACCTAAAATAAATCTAAGAAAAAATACCAAATTTCATTCCAAAAAAAAGTTCTTTCCCTCAAAATCCTTTACAAACCTTTTGTTAGTACTCTGAACAAGTCAATTTGAGTCAAGAAAGTTACAGAGAGAATTATACTCAGCTCAGAAAAATGAGTCAATTCAAGTCAATTTAAAGTTTTTAAGATTTCTGAATTGTCTCAAAATCAACTTGCAAAAAATATTAATTTGAATCAGCTCAAACTCGATCAATTCGAGTCAATTTTGAGTCAAACCTGAGTCGTATTACAGGTGAGTAAAATTGTTACATGATTTTTTGGTTATTTTTTCTAGCCATTAAACTATTAGATATTATACGACTAGGCTGCAATTTTCAAAATAGACCTGTTTCATCACAATTAAAAATATCTTTAGGATTATAATTTTTCAAAACTTGACGTATTTTTTTTGCTAAAAAAAAAATAATTTTTTTCTCATTATACAAATAGTATTAGACAAGAT
Source organism: Glomus cerebriforme (assembly GCA_003550305.1). Classification (NCBI taxonomy): domain Eukaryota; kingdom Fungi; phylum Glomeromycota; class Glomeromycetes; order Glomerales; family Glomeraceae; genus Glomus; species Glomus cerebriforme. Next base: position 162,591 of record QKYT01000006.1, on the reverse strand, counting down.
AAAAAAAAAATATTTATGGTATTTTCTTCTTTCCCAAAGGGTAAATAAAATTTGCCACAGAATATGCTGATTATAAATAAATTGTGATATCATCTGACTTATATTTTTACACATTATTTCAAAATCTTGAAGTAACGCACTTGCTGCTTCTTCATGAAGGTTATATTGCTTTAAATTATAGTATTTTTTAAAATTATCAACCCATCCATTTGATCTTTTAAACTTATCTTCTTTATACAAAAAAGCAAATTCCAAAACCTTATTTGAAAGTATACCATCACTGATAATAAAACTGGCTTGAAGAGCATTTTCTACCTAAAGAGATAAAACTTCTTCAATAATAGGAAAAAGCATTTTTTTTTTTACATCATAAACTAACCTGATATGAGTCAGAATCTACAGCAAACTAATGATCTTTTGTTTTTAAAATATCACTAATCATTCCTTCATTAACATCATACTCTTTGGCTAAATCTTTTTGTTTTAAAGAAGGTGTTGATAATTTCTTTAAACAAATTTTATCACAGTAAGAGACTTTCATTTTTTTGGAGCTTCATTTTGTTTGGAGCTTTACCCAACTGTCTTTTAGGATTTACTTTTTGCATTTTTGTGTAATGTGGCTGAGCTATAGCTGGCAGATACAAAGAACAAAGAAAATAAAACATGAAGATATAAAACACGAACATCTATCTATTATTGATTTTGTTATAAGATTTATATAAGATAAGAGATTACCATTTAAGTAGAAATTTTATGTAAAATATATGGTAGATTATCTTTTTATAGTAAAAAATCATATTATAAAAATCTTTATTATATTAAAAAAAAAACTTCATTATAAAAAAAATTTATTATAAAAAGGGGCATTTATATATATAAATTCAAACATGTACCACATTTAAGATTCATTATATTGTGAAATTTGTTATATCAAAATTCGTTATAAAAAAGGTTGACTATACTTAAAAAAAAAAAAAAAAAAAAGAAATAAAAAAATATAAATATAAATAAAAAAATCTTCTACTTGTTGTCTCTAAAATCCAAGTAGTAAAGAACTGAAAGACTTTCAAAAGAAACTAAAAAAAATGACTAAAAAAAAATAAAAGTTAGCCAATTTGTCTCTAAAATTTAGGTGGTAGGAAAACTGAAAGATAATAACAAAATTAGCTACAAGAATAAAAAAAAAAGAAAAAGAAAAAAGAAAAAAATTATATACCCCATGCTAGTATTACTTTTGACTAAACAGTTTGCAGGTACATTAGAAGGGCCAAATATTATTAGAGAATGATAATACATATAAATTCTGTACCATTCAAAGAAGTTAATATAATAACTTAAAAGAACCTAAAAGAAAGACATTGTTAGTAAAAAGAAATAAAAAGAATTGATAAAAAGAATGACAAAATAATCTCATTAAAAAAAGCATATTATTAGCAAAAAGAATTAATGGAATTTAAGTAGCCAAATAACTTAATGATAGATCCGTTAGAATATCTGAATAATCTTCAATCTGTCATTCTAGATATCTGGATTGTATTTTTGCTAAATGGATCAGATTGACAGATAACAGATTATAAATGGATCAGATTGATAGAATACAGATTATTTGTGAATTGAAACACTAGGCTAAATTAGGCTAAATAGTTTTGTTTGTATTTCTACTGCAAATGTTCAAGATCATGCTTTATATTTATTTATAAACTATTATTTATAGATATTTATACAAAAAAAAATATCTAATTGTTATAAATTATTTATATAAATCAGTTTCAACCAGTTTTATAAAAATTGGTTTGAAAAGAATCAAACTGATTACATCCATTTTAAATTCAGTTTCTAAAAATACAATCAGTTCCAAACTCTAGTTTAAAGATAACTGAATTTATTTTATTTAATTTATAATTTTATATTTATTAAATACTTTAAATATATTATTATTATTAATATCTATCTAAATTGAAAGTAACTTTTTTCCAAAAATTTTTGACCATTTTTTTAATTATTTATATAGAATCAATGAATCTTTTAGTAATGAAATTAGTTTAAATCATTCAATTACAATTGGTAATGCAGCTTTAGAAATAGCATATATATTATTAAATCCACAAAATAAAATAATTAATTACATAAAGAGGAAAATTTGAATGATAATAAAGAAGAAGAAGAAATAATATAACAATTACCATTTGTTGAAAAATTTTCTAATATTCAATATATTATTCAGCATTCTCAACCTATTTCTGCTATATTTTATCCATTTCAACAATTTTTACAAATGATATTTTAAATGTTGAGACTCTTACAAATTTGTCAAAATCATAATGCATTTTCACATAATTTAAGATCTAATTTCAATAATTCATATCAAATTATAATTGATAAAGATAATAATAAAATTAGTGAAAATGTTATTAATAAATTTATTACCAAAATAATAATAGACAATATTGATAAAAATTAAAGAAAAAGGCATCAAGATTGATAGGAAGGAAGGAAAAGATTAGAAACATTGCCTAATAATACTTTAGGTAAAATTTTTACTTTGCAATTTGCATTAAAAATATTTTTATTAATAATTATTATTAATTAAATTTTTAGTAATAAACCTTGGGTTGGCAAATGTTTCTGACCTTTATTCTTTGTATAAAGACAGATTTTTAATAATCTATTCCAATAGAATTTTATGTTTAGGAAAAATTATTGCTATATATAAAAAATGTGAATAATAATATGCATGGATAGAAAATCCAGTAGGATTTTTGGATAGTTTGTCATATATTATTTCTATTAAGGTTTATACACAAGTATTATATCATTTTTTTGTCTTATAAAAATTCAGTAGGAGAAAATATTACAATTCATATTACCTATGAAAAGTAGTTTATTTTTTGGAAATATGCTCATATAATATATATAAATGGCATTTAGTGGATGATGAAACTATTTTAATTTTTGATTATTTTAATACATCTTCTTTACACGAATTTTTTTAAAAATTTTCAATCAATAAATATTCATAAAGTATCTAACCAAACAATAATTCGCATTATTATTTAATTTATTAAATATTTGTAAATCTAATTCACTTAATTATAAAAAAATCTGATTTACAAAAGATTTTCTGATTCTAAATCAGTTACAATTCGAACTGATTAAATCCAGTTATAAATGGTAAGATGAAAAGAAATAATATTGTATGGTGTTATAATCACTATTAAGTATGATTTTTATAGTTTATTATACTTAGCTGTATATTAACAATCAAAATGAATATTATATATTTATTAATTTAAAATTTATACTCAACTGCTATATAAAGAAAATTAAAAATAGCAAACATGTATTATTATTATAAATTTAAAGTTTGTATATAATGTTGAAATAGAAAATAAAAAAAATTTTAATTTTTAAAATGAAATATTATATTTGAAATATTTTTATTAATACTATTGGTTAATTAACCAATTTTAATTAACACTCTTTTTTATCATTAATTTTAGTTTCACATTCTCTTAATGCAATTTCTTATTCTTTTAATGCTAAATCTTTCCTGATATTCAAGTTCTTTAAGCTTTAAAGCAAACTCATTCTTTTTATTATAATTATTTTCTTCATAATTATCATCTTCACAATAATCTTCTTTAACATCGGTATTAATCACAATAGGTTTTTTATTCTTTTTCTTGTTATTATTGGATTGTATATTTTGTTTACACTTTATAAGGACTGATTTTGCAGTATTGACTTTTTAGTTTATATGCAGGCTAATAATGATGTATAAATAAATAAATAAATAAAATTAATTAGTTAACTTTTAAAACTTTTATTTCTGGTATTTTAATATGTAATATTATTATCTTTACATTTATTTAACTGCACATTTTGTGCAATAAGACCTTTATCATGTCCCTAATTAGGTACTTTATACTTTTGATGAACATTAATGGCAGTAAATCTTTCCTTATCTAATTTGCATCCCCTATAATAAATAAATAATTTTTTAAATTAAAGTGATATTAATTTTTTTTTTAAAAACCTTTTTCACATAAAAACTTTATTGATTATTATTCAAGAATACATAATTAGGCTAAAGATTAAACATTATTGCATGTTACAATTATTTATTCATATTATCACAACTGAAAAAAGGGTATCGCATTTACTTTATTACAGGTGGATGATGAAAACAATCCTTTCTTAGATTAAGATGCCCGTAATTTTAGAGAAGAGCGAAAAAACCTGATTAAGTTACCTTTGACTTACCAGTGAAGCAGAATGGAAAATAAGACCTCTATTACCAAACTAAATGATACAATCCCATATGTACCTAGTCTAAGAAGTCTTGTCCTGCCCATAAAGAATGGAATCATACATACATTATTATAAAGGTTACCTTAGTCTTACGGTAAATACTACCACTCTTGTTAATAAAAAATTATATACTTTTTTTAATACTATTTTCTCTATTCTACTAATACCTTTTTTACCCAATACTATATTATTCCTACGCCTATCCATCGAAGAGCTTATACTGGATCTCCTCACCTTTTCCAAATCTTCTATTATTCAAAAATAAAGTAATGATCCTACCTTCAATCACAGCTCTGAATTATTAGTAATGGTCCTCAAATTAGTTCATATGTATCTCCTCTCAAAAGAATAATCATATGGATCTTCAAACTAGCACGATACATCGAATGAAGTTATAAAAGTCGGCTGCTAGTACCAAATTTTAGAAGAGAGAGACTAATGACAAAGTCTTCCAGTAATCCAAAGATAAGATTTTTCAATAACTCCACATTAGTTCTAATGATTTAATTATATTGGTGCATTCCCTTCATCAGTTTACATAAATCTCTCCTCAAATACTAGTGAGTCTTCAAACTGTCATGAAATATCAAGTAAGATTATAAAAGTCGGATGCCAGTGCCAACTTTCAGAATCAGAAAACTAATAACAAAGTCTTCCAGTATAACTAAATCTACCAAAATATTGAAGTTAGGTAAGGTACAGAATGGCTTCTTGAACTTGGTTATAGACATATGTCGAACTTCTTTAGAAATCCAAAATTGCTCATGATAACCAGGTATTGAAAATGAAAAGGATAAGAGAAGAATCTACAGATGGTAGATAGGTAGGCTATGTATAAATATCTAAGTCACGGCACAGGTATAAATATACAAAAATAAGAAAAGTATAAGCAGAAAAATTTTTATCAACTATTCAATCAAATCAACACCTTAAGGGCACACAAAAGGGATCACTAACTGTAAAACTAAACTAAAGGGAATGTAATAACAATGGAAATCAATCACATACACTGGTCAAAAACTGATCTATCTTACAGATATCTTACAGATATCTTATAAATATTGGGTACCCAAAATGCAGAAAATCTGCTATATATCGGGTACCTAATATGTATACTATAGAATTAAAAAATACAATTTATTAATTATCTCGCTATTCAGTAATCATAAAAAGATGAAATATAGCTCATTCGATTTGCCTCACTGAGACGTATCGAATAGTACTAATTTCACATTTCTAGGTATGATAGATGCTGAGATATTTGACAAATCGGCATTTTTTATTTGTTTTTTTACAATTTATCAAATATCTCAATATCTATCGTACCTAGTAATGGGACTTAAAAATTAACTCAAATCTTTTTTAATTAATAATTACTTATTAAGTTAATAATTGAATTATTAATATTAAAAATTCTGATTGGCCAGTTTTAATAATGTCACATGACAATATATTTAATATCAAATTATCGATAAACGCATGAACCGAAAAAAAATATTTTTGTTTATTTTATAATATAAGATTAATTCCTCGAGTCAATGATGTTTTAATTAATTGTGAATCAAAAATTTTAAGCAAAGTAAGAGCCTGTAAATTTTCACCATTATTAGGATCAAAAATGCTAATATCATCAATTATTCTTGCCGATGTTTGTTCTAAATCATCCATCATTTCATCTACATTCACCCCGTCTCCTAATTCATCATTTGTATCATCATTTAGTTTATAATCTTTTGAAAAATCTTGAGTTTTTTTTGATATATTTGTACAAGCTTGTCCTCTTATGTACCATAAAATTTGCGTCATTTTAGCAGTTTGTTTTGGTGATAAACGGTTATGCCATTCTGTATGTATATTACCTAGGGTTGGTAAAGTAACCATTACTTATAAATTTGGTTAATTAACCAGTTAATTAATGGTTAATTAANNGTTAATTAANCTATAAGTAACGAATATATATTAACTATATATAATTTAAAATACAGTACATAAATAATATAAATAAACTTTATTTTATTTATTCTTTATTTAAATTAATTACATTTGATTCAAATCCAATTATACTATCATTATCAGAATTATCATCTTCATTATCAATATTAATGATTATTNAATTATAAACTATAANTTNTAAATTATAATTATTAATTTATAAATTAAATCAAGTGACTTAAATTCTTANATTTTTATTNGTTAATTAAAAGTAANNGTTAATTAACCATTTTAGACTAATTATAAGTAACATAATTAACGGTTAATTCACCATGGTTAATTAACCATGATTAATTAACGCCCATCCCTATTATTACCCATAAGAGACCACATCTTTTCTGAAGTCGCTAAATTTGGTAGAATTGAAAAAAGCTTACAAGCAAATTCAGCTAAATTTGGTGCATGAAATAGGACAGTTCGCCAATATCTTGATAGATTTTTGGTAAGTTTTGAACTACTTAAAGATTCTGCTTTAAATGGACCTTCTTTATTTTGATAATTTAACCATTCATCTACAAATGCAGCATTATCTTTGTCNNGATATAATATNCAAAACAATGAATAAGCTTCTTCTTGAATTTGTAATAATTTTGCCAGATTGATTCCTTCANCATAATGATATGAATGCAAAAACNAAGTAATAAGAAAAACCAGATTGTAAACTTTCTTCCATCGATTATCAATTTCATTGGCCATTAAGGTTTTAAATTCAATTTCACTGTTATTATTGGTAGNTAATTTATTGATAATTTCTCTTAACCATNCCCATGTTGCTGCAACTTGTCCAAGAGTAGCTTGTTCAGATTCTAAAATCATAATAATATGATCATAAGGCTTTAATAATTCATAAAACAATGCAAGTTTTTCCCAAAATTCAGTATTATCTATGGCATGAATTACACTATGATTATTTGTTCTTCCATTTGTAATTAAAAGATTTGAATGAGAAATCGCCATAATCTAATAGAAAACAAGAATTAATAAATATTGTTCTTACTCTTATATTATTCTGAAGTGATAGAATAGTTTTTGCGGCTTTAGAAAAGGTTGTCCAACATGTAATACAAGGATATTCTGACGTTAAATTTGGTTTTTGAGATAATTCTCGCAATTTTTTCAATACTAGATTTGAATTTCGAAAGTGATTAATTATTGTTAAAAGTGTTTTAATAATGGGTTCAAAAATGGAAGATTTCACAATTTTTTTGACAAGCAGATTTGTTTGACGAGCCATACAAAGTACAGTAAGAACTTTTCCACCTATTTCTAAATCCTTTTTTTTTTAAGAAATATAATGATAAGATCAATAAGATTGTTATTTTTAGCTAATTGCGACACGATGACACAAACTGCAAAAATAAACTTACTTCCCGCATAAGACATTATTGTGCTTTAATCATATCTGGACCACTATCAGATACAAATCCTATCCATTTATCAGTTCCAAATTCCATTCCAACTTTTTTATATGCTTCAAACATAATATCTCTGGTATAATGGATATTTGAAAAATTTTCTACTTTCCAAATTTAACTTTGACATTTTTCATTTGTAAGAATAAAATTAACCATGCTTTACTTAGATACATTTGTCCATCCATCTCCAGATAAAGTTAAAAACTTAGCATCTGCGGCAAATTTCTCTATTTCACATTCTATTTCTTCATGAACTTGATCTAAAATTTCTGTGCTAATCTATTTACGTGATGGTAGGTCATATGAAGGCCGCAACATTTTAAACAATTTGTTGACTTCAGAATTATCAACAAAAGAAAAAGAAATATTTGCTGAAAGTAACGCACGTAATAATTGCCGATGTATTGCTATTGTTTCATTAACAGGCATACTTTTATCTACAAAAGATTTCATAGATGTTTGTGTAATTATTGAATTCTTTTTTTCTTCTAATAATGATAAAAGAGTAATAAGTTATTTCAAATTTTAGAAAATTTAAATAATTTATTTTACTAATTTACCATCATTCAATTCAACAGTTTTAGTACAAGGACGTTTATTTCTATTTTTTTTGTATTATTATTAGTATTAATTAAATTATGTAAAGAAATATGAAATTCTTCATTAACATTAGGACACTTTTCTTCGAGATGTTTTAACATGTTAGCAGGTANGCCTCCCATTTTTCCAAAACAATATTTGCATTTTGCTTCATGATGAGAACTGTTGAGTAAAGGTCCTTCAATAAAATGGAGTCAAATTAGATCTTTCTTTCTGCCTTTCTTTGGAGGCATTTTTCAGAACTATAAAATAGAAATTTTAAATGTCAAAAATGCGTATTAGATCAATTTATTTTACGCAAAATTTAAAAAAAAAGATGATCTGATAATCATTTTATCAGATCATATGATCTATTTTAGCCAATCACATTGGATTTTATTATTAACTACTTATTAATTACTTATTAACTTACATAGATTAAAAAAGCAAAAATTTTGATTCACTTAATAAGTACTTATTAATTAATTATTAAGTAATATTATTAATTTAAAAATTAAAAAATCCCATCACTAATCGCACCTAGAAATGCGAAATTAGTACCATTCGATACATCTCAGTGAGGCGAATCGAATGAGCTATATTTCATCTTTTTATGATTACTGGATAGCGAGATAATTAATAAATTGTATTTTTTAATTCTATAGTATACATATTGGATTATGGGTACCCGATGTATAGCAGATTTTCTGCATTTTGAGTACCCGATATTTATAAGATATCTGTAAGATATCTGTAAGATATATCAGTTTTTGACCAGTGATAATAGTGATTAGTTGCAGATCAAATTTCAGATACCTCTACTAAAGTGATATTAATTATTTAAGAAAAAAAATAAATATTTATAATATTAAATATATAAATATATATTATGTACTAAATAATAGCAGTTACTAATTTGAGATTCTTTTCATGATAATTGCTTAATACATGTGCTACCTCCACAATATTAATATTATTAGAAAACATTACCCATATCTCATTATTGATCTTTGATATACATTTGTTTAATAATGCAATTACTCATTTTTGATAGTAAAATTTAATTCAATCTAATAAAAAATTAATAAAATTAATATAAATTTTAATATATAAATAAAATGACTTTATTATTAAATATAAATACAAACCAGAAGTATTTTCATCAGCCATTTGAATATTTATATTAAATAATTTATTAATTATATCTTCTTATTCAGCTGTGAAAAGTGCATACATGTCAATTTTTACACTATCGTTATAATGATTTTTTCAAATTTTTCTGTATAATATTATAATTAAATAAAAATAAATTAAAATCTTATATTTATCTTTTATAATGTATACAAACAAGATTTAAAGATATTAATTAGATGTTCTTCCCAGTCTTTTGATCTATCTATTTCATTTAACACAAGTCCAAGACCTTTTGCCTGTGCATCGTAACAATACAATTCCAACTGGTTCCTTGAATATGGATAAATTGAAATAATAATTCTGTTAATTGGTATATAAGAATGAATAAAGCATGAAAAATTCTTTTATACATAATAATTATTGCATAATTTATAAAAATGCGAGGCAAAAATAAAAACTGAAAAAATTTCATCAATTAGTATTTTTATTTTTACAAAAATTATAATAAATAATCATAAAAGCAAATTTTAACTTACTTAAATTGTGTTTAGTATTATAATAGTTTATTTCAAATTCATTAATTTTTCCTGTTACATATTTGAATGAAAAGTCTATATTAAGAAGCAATAATTTTTCATGTAAAAACAAGTGAAAATAATACTTTTCTTTTATATTTGTATTTCCTTCATGTGGCAATGTGGGACAATAAGACTTTTGTCTTAATTGTATACTAGCGCAGAAGAGTATTACAAATTATATAATAATTATTAGCTTTACAAAT
>QKYT01000006.1:132822-142891 GCA_003550305.1 Glomus cerebriforme | reverse complement strand
CATGCAACCTAAATGGTTGATCATTTTAATTGTTCCAATTAAATGAAATCATTAAGCGAATTTTTCTTATGATAATAAAATTTTTAAAAATCAATCAATTAATTTAAAAAATGTTTGAAAATATAAATATATTATCATGATTCATTATCATCTTCATCTATAGGAAAAGCAGAATCATCATCATTATTTGTAGGATAATATCTTGGAGAATCTTCATTACTCATAAGGTAATATCTAGAAAAATTAATTTTATATGCAGGGTTGCATACTGCTGACGCTGCCAATTCATAAACTTCCCTAAGTTTATGTTTTCTTATCTCTTGTTCCTCACCATAATAGGTTAAACTTCATATGTAATATGATGGGTATTGTAATGATAAAATATTATTTAGTTTACATATAAAAAATGCTAAAACATTTTTTTTGTAATTAATTACTAGAAAAATGTTATTTATTGTATGTCAAATCAATGGGTTAGATCAGATACCTGCTGACAATCATAAATTTGCCCAAATTTTTCAGGTCAACCTATCAGCAGATTACCTAATCTATTAGATCAGATTTGAAACTCTACCTACATCTTCTTTTTAACTTTTTTTGTTTTTTCTAATAATAACATGTTATATTACCTTAAGGAGCTAAATTAAGAGATTACCTTCTGTAAAACAAAATTATAAATATAACAATAATGGAACTAATCATCAACAGATAATTAGCTGTCATTCTAAATCTTTTGATGCTTAATTATATTTACTATTTTATCAATATTAAAATCAGATGATTTAGGTTCAAAGTCAAGTAGCCAATTCTTCTTAAGCAAAGATTTTATATTTAGCTTCATATATTTGAAAAACTTTGGTTTATTACCAGAAATAACTTTCTTTATAAATTTTTTTTTAAGCCGATATCATTTTTTAATTATATCCAAATATCAGATTCTTTAAATAAAATTTTTGTCATGTTATTTTACTGTAATATATTACTAATTATTAAATATTTTTGATCAGTTACCATTTTTGTGATATATTATATATGCTATATTTTTAGGCAAAAAAATAAAATTTAATAAATAATATCTAACTCAATACTAAAATATTACCCATCTATGTAATTAGTTTTTATTAAAAAGCATGCTTGATCATAAGGCATTTTATAAGATTTGTAATTTATTATCAGAAAGAAATTCAACTTTTTTTAGAAATATACTTAAGAATATAGTTTTAGGCTTTTTTTTGGATTTCTAACTGCTTAGAAAATATTACTTTCTGAATCTATCATGTAAGTAATTATTATCTTATCTACTTCTCATTCTTTTCCAGTAATCTAAATATCTAAAGAATGTCAGTTTTTTACATAACTTATTATATCATTATTAAATATATACAGGATTTTAATTTTAGTAAGACAGATACAAAATATAATTATTATATTAGCTAAAATTTATTTGTCAGGTATATTAGATATATCATATGAATCCAGTCTCTTCTTAATTAATTTTAATGAGAAGTAGACTGAATAATCAATTCCTTTATTTTTATATTGATTATTATACTTTTTTTGGATTTTATTAAATAAATTGGTTTATATTTCTTGATTCAATATAGTAGAGATTATCATCTTTGAAAATTTAAACTTCTGCAATTTTCTTTGAAATCTAAAGAAATAGGATAAACTAATAATAGCATCAGTAGCTATTTTAACTAAAATTTTAGATATTGCTTTTATTTTTTTTTATCAAAACTATTCTGCATAATATATTAAGCTATTTTTTTAATAATTTTTCCTTCTGAAATGATAGATCTTAAAAAGATATCACATATATTCACTTTTATTTCTAATTCTTCTTTTTTAAAAGTTATTTAATAACTTTTACTTTACCTAATTTTTTGAAAAGATATTAATACAAATGTCTATTCTTTGTTAAATTTATATTTTTTTTAAAGGTGATTATATGCTAGCATTTTTTTTTTTATCTACCAATGGCATACTATTTGTCAATTTTTGGTGCATATTGGTAAACTTTTCAAAACTCATCTTGCTCTTTAATGAGTTTATATTCTTTAATGAACTTGATTATTATAATAATAAATATAATAATGTAGATAATAAGATATAAAGTGGTAGTTAGATTAATCTGTAATATTTAGATTATATTATGTAGAAAAAAGTTCAATTTAAAATTTTTTTTTATAGCTATATTTTTTTTAAAAAGAAAATTATTAAAAATGGCTTTTAAATATGATTAAAAAGTAAAAAAATAATAATAACTTATGTTCTGATTAGAAAAGAATTTATATCAATTTGAAATTTGTGAATAAATAGGATAAATGAAAAAATATATTTAACTATATAATAAGAATTAAGAGACTTTATTAAAGCATATTATTCTTCTAAAGTATACTTATTATTTTTTTTTATTTCTCTTCAGTATTAAGTTATGAAGATGTACCGTATATAGCGGGCCACAGTACCCCGGGTATCTTGCAAAAATCGGGGGTTTGACCCTGTACCCCCGGGTACTAAATAAAACCTAAAAATTCCGTTTTTTGCGAATATCTCACGATATACCGGTCCAATTTGAACGATCTTTTTTTTATTATGAAGAGCTCAATGAGAGCTATCAAACAAAAAAAAGATGGCTCAAATCTGATCACTGGATCACGAGATAATTGTAAAATATCCCCCTGGATACTATACAATTCTATTAAATTTTTCAAGAGGGGTACTATGCATAGGGGGGGTACTATGGCCCGTGATATACGGTAATTCTCTTATCCTTAAGTTTACAATGAATAATCTTTTTTCTTATTAATTTTTTTTATACTACAGTTTCTCCATATAGTCACTTAATCAGTTCTACTAAATTTGGTAATTTTATAGAAGTATGACTATGAAAAGATAACCTTCATACAATCACCATCATATTAAAAATCATGTGTGATGACTATATAGAAGTTTTAATTAGGACTTTAGTTAGTTTACTTATTTTAATAAAATTAATATTATAATGTATATTATTTATCAGTTATTAGTTAATAAAATATATTATTTTATTAGTTATTAATTATTAAATATTAATAAAATGTATTACAAATGTTTAATTATTATTATTAAATGCTATAATATTAACGCAAAAATTAATGCTCTGCATAAAAATAAATTATGTGATACAATTAGATACAGTAATCAATTTAAAAAATCTAAAATTGATGCCTATTTTTGGGATTATTGCTCAAATCGTTTAATAATCTTAAAGTATTTCTTAAAGAGGCTTATATTTTCTATACGAAATTCATCAATAGATTGTTGCTCAAAAAATATGATACAAGTTTGTAAGGATTTGAGAGCATCATCTGAAAAGACTACAACTTCCTTCTTTTCTGAATCACTATCTTCATCACACATATCCTCTTGAATTAACCTTATAATATCATTTTTGTCTAATATCTTTTCAGTTGGAATTTTTTTCAAGTCTTGAAAAAAATTGTTTAATTCATTTACCAACAAAGTAGCAGAAGGATTATCCATATCAAGCTTCCTGATAATTTGATCAATTTCTGCTATTTCGTTACCTATTATTCTTTATTAGGTCTGTGATATATTATCTCTATCTTTATCAGATAAAGAAGGCAAAATTCCAGTTTTTCTTTAGCAGTTAAAGATCATTTCTTCAGTCACACTGCTTATACTTCTGCAATATAGTTAATTGCTTCTTTTATATTAATTTTTTCTTTGTTTATATTCTTTCCATCTTCAAATAGATCCAACATATGATGACAATACTTTCTCTTGAAGTAGTTTTTGAAACTAGCAATAATTCTGACATCGAGTGGTTGAAGATGACTTGTAGTGTTAGGAGATAGGAAAGTTACTTTAACATGAGTTAGTTGAAGCTAGAAGATATCAGATTAATGTTCACTTGACTTACTTCTTGAATCACTACTATGACTATTATGACTTTTTAATTCACATCCACTATGATCACTATGATCTCTTGAAGCTCAATTTTCTATAATTAAATTGTAGAAAATAATATTAATTAGTATATAAAAAAATCTAATAAACAAAGATTTTATTAGGTGTAGATGATTTATCTTTATTGTTATCTTTATGATTAATCTCTAAGGCTGGTAAAAGATTCAGATTAAAATGTGATAGAATATTATCAACTAAAAGCAAGATTTTTTTATCTTGTACTCTGAAATAACTGTCTATTTCACAAAGAACTTCTTTAAAAATTGAAGAGTTCATCCATGCTTTAGGATTATTTCAATAATGAATAGGAAGATGCTAAAAATTAATTCTTGAAAGAGGTCTACGGTGATTCGAATTGCCAATTACCTATGGTTTTAACTTATCAGTTCCTATTGCATTAACACTGAGAAGAACTGTAATTTGAGTTTTATCTTGCTTTCTTTTGGCCAGAAACTGGTTTTGTTGAGAGCATTTGGTTTAGGAACATTTGATAAAAAAAACCCTATGTTTAATTAAGAAATAAAATTAATACTCATTTCTAATTATATGTTATATATAATTACATTAATTAAATTACGTTTCTTAAAATATGCCATGCATTTTATGCATTCCTCACTAAATATGTAAAATCGACATATTAAACATATCGTGTTTTAATATTTTAATCCTGTAATTGAATAATTTATTGTAATTTTTATGTTTATTTAATATTATAATAAAAGATTACATTTCTTTGAAGTAAACTCCATTTCCAAGTTCAGTTTGTCCGAGAAGGTTTGGCAACCTAAAAAAATAAAGAAAGAAATATTAGTAACGTTTCTTTAATATTAAAAAACTCTCCCCTTCTTTTTAACTTACATTCCAAATCCATTTTACCCAAGAAGTTCGGTAACCTAAAAAAAATAGAGAAAGGAATGTTAGTAACATTTCTTTTAATATTAAAAAAAACATTTTTCCTTTTCAACTTACATTCCAAGTTCAGTTCACCCAAGGAGTCTGGTAATCTAAAAAAATAGAAAAAAAAATGTTAATAACATTTCTTTTAATATTAAAAGAATCATTCCCCCTTTACAACTTACATTCCAAGTTCAGTTCGCCTAAGGAATCTGGTAACCTAAAAAAAATAGAGAAAGAAACGTTAGTAACATTTCTTTTAATATTAAAAAAAATATTCCCCTTTTCCAATTTACATTCCAAGTCCAGTTCGTCTAAGGAGTCCAGTAACCTAAAAAAATAAAAAAAGAAACGTTAGTAATATTTCTTTTAATATTAAAAGAATCATTCCCCTTTCTAACTTACATTTCAAGTTCAGTCCGCCCAAGGAGTCTGATAACCTAAAAAAATAGAAAAAAAAATGTTAGTAATGTTTCTTTTAATATTAAAAAAAACATTCCTCCTTTTCAACTTACATTTTAAGTCCAGTTCGCCAAAGGAGTCCGATAACCTAAAAAAAATAAAGAAAGAAACATTAGTAACGTTTTTTTAATATTAAAAAAAGTCTCTTTCTCTTTCAACTTACATTTAAGTTATCCAAGAAGTCTGATAACCTAAAAAAAAAAGAGAAAAAAATATAAAAAAAAAAATTTTTAATAAAAAAATTTTTTTAATTATTTATCAAATGATTATCAAAATGCTGAAACTGTATGTATGTCATATGATATACTATGCTGAAATGCCAAAACAGTTTTGGCAGTTTCAGCATTTCAGGTGATTTTGCAAAACTAGTTTCAGCAGTTTCGCATACGCTATTCCGCTGAAACTCTCTAGTTTTGACAAGCAACCTTAGTAGCTGGCTTCTATAAATTTTCTTACAATAGTCTAATCTCTATTATAACAAATCATACTAGTTAGAAGATCTAATGTAATTGTAAGGAGATTTGAAAGGACTGATTGAAAGGTTTTTTATTTGGTGCTAGCACTGGAGTATAGGGGAGAACTAGAGCATACTAATATCTAAGGAGAGTTTTGCTTTCAGATCTCACTTTAAGGACTCATGCTATGTAAGTGCAACGCGTTGAGATTTTCTTTTAGAGGTCTTATGTCTGAGCTATATAATTTTATTCATTATTATATTCTGAACATTGCTCATTGATTTACAGAATAAAGTTCATGCAACAGCGTATCTTCAAAAAAAAAAAAAAAAATTTAATAGTAAAATATTCCAACTTTGAATTACTACTATTTTATTAAAAAATATTTTACAAAAAATTTAAAAATGTAGTTTTATTAAGCTTAATCTATTATATTATTATATGTTTATACTTTATATTTATTTTTTTTTTTGAATAAGTAGTAGTAATTTAACTTTTATCAAATTTTGTTGCTATATGTACTGTATAATCATATGGTAATACAATATTTATATATATAAATCAAGCTTGTCATTAAGCTTTTTTCCTTTTATTCTCTTTTAATAATATTATAATTACCTCTTTATTCACTAAAAAAATTAATTCATTAATTTTCATTAATTTTTATCATTTAGTTATTAAATCTCTATATTATAATTATGGATTTTAATTTATATGAACCTTTAAGTCCTAAATTCTAATAATGTTAAAGGCTAATTTAGCACTCTTTATTCATTGAATAAACATCATCTGTTGAATTTTATTATCACTAATATAAAAAAAAGATCATAAACCTTTCTCGCTTTTTTCGAATAGTATACTTGAAAATCTCTTTGAGAAGCTAATTTTTAATTTCATTGTAGACCTTCTTTGTGGTCTCATGATCTTCATCCATTTTTTTATAATAAGCAAGACACTTCTTTAACTCTTCTCCAAAGTGGTAATATACCAGAATTAGTTCATCTGAATATATATTAGAAATTTTATTTATTTTGATATTTTACACATATACACCCCATCCATATGTAAAAAATATATAGAAGGTAAAACTTTATGAGTAAAAATACAATCAATATGATGTACTAATTTAGAATCACTATTCCAGATATAATAAGACCAATAGGATTTAAAAGCTGATAGTCTATGAGGCCATCCTGTTAAGTTAGAAAGTAGTCGACTGTCATTGATTTGATATCTTTAAAAGTAGGTATGTAAGGAGGTTAAAAAGTTATTTGTTTTTTACTTAAGTATAAATGTATAATAAATAAAATACTCTTTCATCACAAGAGCAGTAAAGAAAAAAAAACTAACCTATATGTAATACAAATTTGGTGGTATAAAAATTATTTCCAGAAGTTTAATGATCACTTGCTACTGAGTGCGTATTGTCATTCATAATCATAGACATGATAAAATCAGGTATATATAAAAGCGTCCAACTTTTTTTAAGCTCTCTATTCTCACAAAAAATATCTGAATACGCAGATTATAATGATAAGTTTTGTAACTTGCAATCTAACTTGTAAAAAAAAGTAAAAATTCAACTGTTTCTAACTAACCTTTAACTTTTTAACTCTTGTCACTTATTTACAAAACTAAGATAACAAATCATACTGCAATTTTCTTGAATTAAATCAAAGTATCATAATATTTTCATTAACAATGTGTTCTAGGTGAAATAATTTCAACAATTTTTGGGCTGGTCATTTCTTATTTGAAGCCAGAAATTTAAGTATTACTCTTAACAAAAAGATGCGTTCTTCTTTTATTTTGCAAAGAAAAGGTAACTTTTTAGCCGATCATATACTTGACTTTGAAGAATTACTGGATTTGATAGCTTGGTATCTACTCTAAGTCCTTAAATTCAGGTGCTCTAACTTTGTTTTGGTAAAGGTCTGTTGGTTCTGAAAAAGAAATTAACTATATACCTTCCTTTATCACTAAATAAAAAGTGGGATGCACTGCTAACATTACTTTTTATATAACAGGTAAATTTAGAAAGATGTGAAGATCAGTTATGATTTTATTAGAAGAAAATTATCAAGGAATATAAGTTGGTAAGTAAACTTGTATATTTTTAGAGTTAAATTGTAGATTAAATAATATTTAATATCATTTATAGAGATGAAATCTTTCTGATTATAAGGCAAAAAAAACATGCATCCTTCAGCTTTTACATGATGTTGATGAACGGATATGACTAACAGATATTGAATTCTCTAATCTTATTAATGAATGGTCTCTTAAACATATAAAAAATTTCTTAAACAAAGATTATGATATGCAAGAGGAAGGTTCAACTAGTTTGGAACATCACAAATATCACAAATACTAGGAATACCAAAAATATGATCATAACTATAATCTTATTCAACATGACCATTATAATAGTAGTGATAAACCTAGTTATAATTCTGGTAATTCTAAATGGTCCTCTAAACATGTAAAAAATGATATCTTAAATAAGGATTACAATATGTAAGAGGAAGGTTTAACTAATCTGAAATACCACAAATATCACAAATATCACAAATATTAAGAATATGATTATGACTATAATCTTATTTAATATGATTATAATAATAGTAGTGATAAGCCTAGTTATAATTCTAGTAGTTCTAAATGGTCCTCTAAACATATAGGAAATGATTCCTTAAGTAAGGATTACAATGCACAAGAGGAAGGTTCAACTAGTCTGAAATACCATGAATATTAGAAATATCAAGAATATGATCATAGCTACTTAGGAAAAACTTGGATTCCTTAATATGCAGTAATTACATGTTAATCGTTAGGTAACAATTAAGCTATTACTAAATATAGTAATAACTATATAGTCAATATGCAATTGCTTTGCAGTTACTGCATATTAAGGAAATCATGTTTCTGTAAAATATATCCTTATTTAACATGACCATAACAATAGTAGCAATAAACCTAATTATAATTCTGGTAATTCTCAAAAATCTTGAAAAGTCACAAGGAAAAGGAAAGAAATGATACTATTTTTGGTAAGGAGAAATAGTAAACTTCGCAATTGAGAACGCATACATTATAATCACAAAACTCTATCAAAAAGGCATAAAAAACCTGTAAGTGTAAATTAAAATATTAATAATAGATTCTGTCATTTTAACTATTTACTTTACTCTCATCATCATCACCTTTACCTCCATAAACACCATCATCATTATCACCACTATCATCATCATTATCTCCTTCATGATCACTACATCATCAGCTTTCTGATAATGAAATATATTATGTATAGTATATAGTATAAACAAATTATATTTTTAAAGGTAAAATATTAACTTTGCTTTTATTTACTTTATTTATTATATAGGAAAGATCACAAAAGAAAAAACAATATTTGAATTGCCCTATACATTACCTAGAAAAAGAAACCACTTAATTTATTTTATATATTCTTAAATTTTTTAATATATATTTCATGTATAATATTCTCAAAGACAAGAAACAGCTTAAATTCATTTATATATATATTCTTAATTTTTAACATATATTTTATGTATATAATTCTCAATAAAAAAACTCATAATCTCTTATTGCTGTAAATAAATGTGTTTTTATTTAGTACATATACGAATTGCCATTTTAGAAGAATATCAGGAAGTTTTGAACAGGCTTATAATATGTTAACATATGCCATGTGTTGCTCAACACCAAAAAAGTATTGCGTAATGAATCCTTTGTCAACTAATATGATTAAAAACATGTTGCACAATACTTTTTTAAGTGTATATATAGAGATATATATTTATTATTATTAAGTAAATAGAAACTAATGA
This sequence comes from Glomus cerebriforme, assembly GCA_003550305.1. Taxonomy (NCBI): domain Eukaryota; kingdom Fungi; phylum Glomeromycota; class Glomeromycetes; order Glomerales; family Glomeraceae; genus Glomus; species Glomus cerebriforme. Next base: position 133,254 of record QKYT01000006.1, on the reverse strand, counting down.
AGTCTATTACTTAAATAATACTATGCAACTATTATATTTTTTATTTAGATTATTATAGCAATTAATAAATAAATATTTAGTTTTTTACAGCTAAGCTTTCTTTTAAAATCTTTTTAAATTTTTATATGTATTTATAATCTTGAAAAAATATTTATAATCTAATAAAATTATTTTATAAAATTAAAATAGAAAAAAAGATTATTATTATTAAATTTATATAATATAATAATATAATTCCAGTTTAAAGGATTTTGCTTTGATTATTAAATACAAAGCTAATAAAATAGTTATTTTTATTCTAAAATAACTACTCTTATTAATAAAAAATTTTATTTTTTTTATTTATTCTTATTAATACTTTATTTATTCTTATTAATACTTTATTTATTCTTATTAATACTTTATTTATTCTTATTAATACTTTATTTATTC
>QKYT01000006.1:111123-127250 GCA_003550305.1 Glomus cerebriforme | reverse complement strand
TCTATATTTATTAATTTTATTTTTCGAAATAGAACTGGTTTCAAAAAAAAAATTTTTTTTAAAGATTAAAAAGATTTTGAATAATGATGTCAATTTTTTCAAATTAATATGTAATATCTGTTTTTTTACGCCAATTTCATAATTCTTACTAGAATTAAAACGAAATAAAGTTTTTTTACGCCCCCCACAAAAAAAAAAAAAAATAATAATAATAAAAAAATTTATCATCACAATCATGGGATTAAACGGTAATTTTTGAATGTTCAAAATATTTTGATTATTCTTTTCAATAAAAGGAAATTATAATGTAACAAAGTTTTATGATGGGTTTTATTGTAACAAATATTGAATTAATTAAGGTTAAGGAGGTGGTGATATTTTTTTTTATAAACACGGGTTTTTTCTTTTCTAACGAGGGAAAGAATCAATGAACTACTTGTCAATGATAAAGTTTGGTGATTGTGACTATATCATACACATTCATACAGGTTTATTTTTAGACTGTTTTTGATATTTTACGATAAAAAAGATATCTCATTGATCAAAGTTTTTAATGTTAATCATCAGGTTGATATATCATTACTTATTATATAACTTTAATTTTGTATCATCCATCAAAAAATAAATAAATAATAAACATATATGATATATATATAATTATTATTTAAAGAGAAAGAAACTGCTATAAAAAATCAAAATGATAAACAATGCAGTATTTATCAAATAGTATCTAATTAAAAAGATCCTCACTTAATAATAGGATCTCTTTTTTTTTTCCTAATGAAAAAAAAAACTTTATCTCATTAGGAGCATCATTTTTTTTTTTCGGATGATAAATTGTCCAAAAATCTTTTTTATTGTCGGAACGTCCGTTATTAAATGTATTACAAATAATAACAATAAAAAAAAAATTCATAAATTATTAAAAAAGCACAAAATATGGGGTTAATTGTTATTTAAAGTTCATTTTGGCGTATTTTTTTTTTGTGGAATACCGCAAATCAAAAGGCAAATCATTAATCTAATCCAGTGAAAAAAAAAAAAGGAATTTGGTTTGTTTTAAACAAGAATGGTCATTTACCGATAAAGTAAAAAATGATTTTGGTAATACGAAAATAAAAATAATGAATTGCTTCCATATTAGTATGATATCCTTTTAATGGTTATTTGAATGGGGTTTGATGTTTGTTACAACTTATAATATTAAATAAATATTATCTCCCAAATTATGAGGTAAAGGGAAAGAAAACAATGAAAAAAAAAAAAAAAATTTAAAATCGAATCAAATTTTTTGTGATAATTTCGAAAAAAAAATGACGATATTTACGGTATTCATTTACAATTCTTGTGCATAACGTACTGCAGAATAATAAATGATCTCTTCGATAAATAATGAATGCGCGATGTGGATCGGCATCAATCAAAAAAAAACACCATCAAAAAAAAAATTATTTTTAAATTGACAGATTTAACAAATATATATACACATATTTATATATATAAGGATCGCATCTAACCGCCAAACAGCCGCAATCACAAGGAAAAAAAATCAATTACCCGAATAAAATTAACGCCCACATATTATGATTATCATCATTAACCTTTTTACAGTTTTTTCTTTCCTTCATTATAATACATTATATCCTTATTAAGTAATTAAATGCCGCCCAAAGTAATTTTATCCATTTAAGTTGGCTAAATTGTTTTTCTAATCATTTTTTTTTTCCAACATAAAAAGATGGATAAAAAAAAAAAAAAAGATGAGAGTATATGTTGTAATATATGTATGCTATGTAATTTTATATGTATAATTTTATTTGTTTTTGACAGAATAAAATAATGTCAAATTTGAGTTCAGAGAGGTAAATGTTTTAATTTTTTTTTTCTTTTGTAAATCTTACTAATTCTGCATATAAAAACTGGTTTTCGGGTTCACATGATAATCCATATCATAAATTTCGCGGGAACCGTAATTTTAGTCTCGCCGTATGTCCAAAGTAGGTTTGTCGATTTTTATCCGGTTTCGTTACACCAAAAACGCCAATTATGATGAAAGTTTGTACTGTATAGTGAATTTTTTTTTTTATAATAAAATAAATAAATAAATAAAAAATTAAGAAATTTAGAAATTTTGAATAGATACCTAAAATTAAAATACTTAATAATCATGTAATAACGCGTATCTCTCTCATAATAGAATTTTTCAATGAAATAATTTAAATGATTTAAAAATATTTTTAACAAAAATTTATTATTATTATTATTAATATTTATTTACCATGAATTTGATTTTCGCTCATCTCCTTTAGCCGCTACATTTTTTTTTCTGTACATATCAATTGTTATAATTAGTAAATTTGATTTTCGCCCATCTCCTTATTTTAAGATTCGTCGAATATTCTAAAAACTATTTTACTATTTTAAGTATTATAAAGAACAATTTTTCATTAATAAATGCAGAATAATACATATTGATTTATTTTGCTAAATCGATAGATGAAATCAAATCCTTTTTTTTTTTATTTCTATATATATTATAATAATAATAATGATGATAATAAAGGTAATAACAAATAATATTTACATCTAACTAATCCTTTTTAATTTTTCAAATCTTTTTTCCTTCTAAAGTAAAGAAACAATAAATATTTTTATTGTTTACCTTAAAACCATTAAAAATTTTGGCACCAATTAAAAGTTAATTAATCTCTCATTATTGGAAATTTTCAAAACTAAATTTGTTAAAAAGGGTATTCGAAAATTATGTTATTTGTACTACAAAATTTTGTACATCATTATGCTAAAAAAATCTTGTCATTTCTTAAATTATATTAGTGGAGTAAACTTCTAAAAATGAAAATAAATAATTATATAGTTAGGGTATTTTCATGGTGAGGACTGAGGAATAGGATCACTGATCATGACATATTCATATAATATATATCATCTGCATCCCATTATCGATTCTAGAAATCAAGTAGTTTAAAATGATCAACATGTTATGAACCAATAATTTTCATCGGATAACAATCATTAGTTTCACCGGATAGTCGGGTTTACTTTTCCTTGTGATAGATCAACATTATACTGTAGTTCCCATTGTAAGTGTCGAAATACCCTATAAAGAAGGTTAGTACCAAAAAAATATGTTGTTAATCGTCATTGGCAAACTTACTTTCTTTGAATGATTTACCGAATCCTATTCCTTCATTTTTTTCATTGGTTAAATAGTAAGCAATCTTGTCAATGATCAAGAACAATGGCTTTTAAATAAATTCTTTGTTAAATAGATATGATGTAACTGGTTCATGATATTCGTGCTCTTGTGAATGGTTAATTCTTTTTGGTTAAAAAAAAATTTTTTTTTTCCCCTAAAATTTTGAACATGTATGGTTGTATATTATTTTTTATTATTCTGTGAACCCTTGAATAAATCCTTATCTAAAACTTTGTTCTTTATCAAGTTCATAATAATAATTCCTTTTTTCCAATTTATTATAATTCTAATTCTTGTAAAAAATTTTATGAATGTAAATTTCTTTTTTTTTTTTTTAATGTTTGATATTTGTCGTGCAAATTTTACGTAATTTCTACATGAATGGTGAAATCGTCATTTAACCGATTCACTATGATGATCAATTCTCTCTTACTTTTCCCACATGGATTATACAAGCCCCTCCAAAATAGCTAATTAACCGGAATGAGAACAAACACAACATGTTCATAGATCTATTATCTACATGGAATGTCCAAACAAAGATAACAAAACATTATTAAAAGGTAATAATATTTGCGCCTATTTATTAGAACTTTCTTATTTCGATTGTAAATGTACCTATTCTCTTTATCTTTTGATTGATATATTGATAACTGATATAACGATTTTCACGCGATGGAGGATTGAATATCAAAAATATTCTTTTTTTTTTACGCGCTTAATAATAAAAAGTTTTTTTTTTAAAAAGGTTTTTATATTTTATAACTCTATTACTATTAATAGTATCATAAATATTTATATCAACTGATTCAAGAAATTTTTGTGAAATAATATATCAAAACCCATTTTTCTTTTTAAAATAATAAAACAGGTTTTATATTTTTTATTATAAGATACAAATTTGTAAAAAAAAAATCATGTATTTTAGAAAAATAGTGGTTAAGTTACAATTATTATAACTTTTTGCTTAAATTAAATATCTTAATAGTTAACAGTTAAATAGACTAATTATATGTTGTGAATTTTCCAATAATCCTCCATTTCAATTTATTTAAAAAGTATTAATAAAGAATATCTAATAATTACTTATATATATTTTTTTTTTTGAATAAGCTAATTGTATATTTTATTAAAAAAATCAAGATAGTTAATTATATTATACTTTACTATTAAAAGAGAATATAAAAATTAATATATATAACTAATTTTTAGTATAAATCTATTTAATATACAGTAATATCTTTATAAATAAGTACATTCTCTATACTTTTCCTATATATGCTTAAGACTTAGCATACTTTTTATATAAAAATAATTTTGAGTTCTAGGTATATTAAAATACTTTTTATAAATAAATATATAATATAAATTATAATATATTTTTTTGTTTTGCTTTAATTAAATAATCTTAAAGAAATTTATTAGATATACATTTAATACAAATTTGAAATCCTATTCTAAATCCTTTTTACCTAACTAAATAAATTCAGGTATTACTTAATTTTACCAGTGGTGATTCTCATTATTGGTGATTGTTACCAGACTAATAATTTTATCCACATCTGAAATGTGTACCAGGTTAGTGACATAGCAATTTTCAAATGTTATAAAAAATAAGTTATAACTTAATAAAAAACTCCCAAAATTCTTAATGTAGTTGTATTTTTAGTTGCTTTGCAAGTTTATTTAAAGGCTGAAGTCATTTTTGACTTTACATATAAAAAAATAAAAAAATCCTTCTTTGCCAATCATTTTCATAAATGATTAGATTAATTTTAACGAAAAAAAGTGTTTTATTGAAATAAGTCAAAAATGACCTTTAAAATCACCTTTGCCATTCTAAATAAACTTGCAGAGTGGGCAAAAATACACATATTATATATTTTTTTAAAACCTTTATATATTGAAAAAATATTTTTTTTGCAAAATTTTTCTGCACCACAGTTGGTTAACTGCATCACCAATCTGGCACACATTTCAAACATGCTAATTTTATAGTTTTTACATTAATATTTTTGTAAAAATTTAAATCAATTTGCATATTTAATTATCTTATTATATATAAATTTGTGAAAAAAAAGGGATTTCTTATATTAAAAAAGCTGTTGTTTAGATAGTTTTTGAGAAAAATATAAATATTTAAGTTTTACAATTTTTTTACTTTAAGAAAAAAATTATTAATCAAAATTTTTAAAATTTAGTGCAATTTATATACAAACATATTTATTTAACATATTTATTATTTAAATTAAAAATTTTTTTTTAGCACTTTAACTCTGGTTAAAATTATAATATTCAATCAAAATTTTTTTTTTTTTTTAAATCCCTTTTATATGGGTATAAACTTTATTAACTTTTACTCAAGAATACACAGTTAAAACTAAAAATTATACATATTGCATGTTATAATTATTTGTTCATATCATCATAATTTTAAAGAGGTATTACGTTTACTCTATTATAGGTAAAAGATAAAAATAATGTTTGATCAAAATTAAGCGTTAATTAGAATTATTTGTTTAAACTTTTCTAAAATCTTGCATTTAGTTTTACTAAATTTTTATTATAGTTTTATTATTATAATTTCATAGAGTTTTATCAGTTTTATTATTTATAATAAATTTTAACAGGTTTTGTCTTTCTTCAAGTTTCGCTAACTTTTAATAAAACTTTAATATAATTTTATTAAATTACTACATTTTGTCATTTTATTTATTTGCTAAACTTCCTAATTTTGCCAAGTATTTTTAATGGTAATAATCATTGATAATGACAATTACTACTAGTAAATTTTAGTAATACTTAATAAATTTTAGTTTTTATCAAAAAATAATATTTAATATAGTAGTAATTTATAAAGTTATTTATTTAAGTATAATTAAATATATAATTTTCATTGAATTATTATATTATATAATAATTATTAATTTTTTTATTAATTATTTTATTTATATTAGTAGATTTGGTTTATCTTTCAGAATTATTAAAGTTTATTATATAAAATAAAAATAAATATAGTAAAATTAATATTTGGTATATGATTAATTAAAAAGAATTTAATTTAATATAATTTTAGTTTTGGCCAAAATTAATATAATTTTAGCTAAACTTTAAATTATATAAATCAGTGTAATAATACAAAATTATTTCAAAGATAAAAAAATTTATTTTAATTTCTAATTTTAAAATAAATATTTTAAAATATTAAAAGCTTAAATAAATTTACAAATAAATCTTTTTAAAAACTATAAAAAAAAAAGAAAAAGTTAAATTTTTATATATTAAAAAAAAAGAAAAACTTTTGTTTTAAATACCATATAGTCCTAATAATAAACACCCTTTTTTATTATAGACATGCTTATTTTGGGTAATTTTTTTATCTTAAATTTATAGCTTAAAATTTTTCAAATAAAATAATTTATGAAGTATATATACTTTATTTTCAATTTACATGACATTTCATAAATATTTTGCATCATTTTGTATTATTATCTGTGTAGCATTATAATAAACAATACATGTATTCTGCCTTTTCACATCATTCAGATAAGATTACCAGTTAAAATATATTTTATATGACTATCGTAAACCTAGTGTTCATAAGAGTGGAATGACTATTTGTTTTGATTATTGGAAATTGGTAAAGATCACTAATGTAAAGTCAAAAAAGATATACTTCAGCAAGTGCCATAGATATAGTTATCAGCTTAAACCTGAAGATTTCTTATTTTCTTTATTAGAATCCTATCTATCTAATAAATCTGTTATACTGCAACTTTTAAAAGACTAAATAATAATTTTATAGAAATTTGCTTCCATGAATACTTTACCCAATGGCTATTAGAAATGCTACTCCTTTTAAAGATTATTTTTAAATAGTTTATTGATAATTACATTAAGTGGCTGCAGATGCTAGTTAATCCACTTGGAATTATGACTATATTAATATTATTTTCATGAAATTTCTTCTTAACTGATTCTTCAAGATAGTTGTTAAATAAATTATAAACTATCATAGTTAGAGGTAATTAACAACTTATTCTTTTTGTTCAATAGAATAAGAAGTATAAGTACATTTAGCAACTTTACATTTGATTTGTTATGGCATTATTGGTCTTTTTGTGAATAAGTATCATTCTTGATATTATGGTTAAAAAAATTATAAAGGTAATTAAAAAAGTATTTCACGTATTAATCATATTTTAAGAAGATTATGATAAAAACTTTCTTTTTTCCCCTCAGTAATCAATGCTTATAAAGTGATTCTGCCCATTGCTGAGGAGTTTCATGAAATCTAATGATAGATAAATTATCATATCATTTTTTTACTTTAAGAATCTTTTCAAATTAATTAGCATAATAATAATTATAATTTATAACATGCATTTTAAGATAATTTATATCAAATTCAGGCAATTATTAATCAGTTTAGGCATAATTTTATTATAATCCTTGTCTAAAATAATGACAATATACTTATTAGACCTTGGTTTGTTAATATGAGTTCCTGATATTATATTTTCCCACTGTAGTGCTAGAAAATGCATGAAATTAAATATAATAATAATAAGAATAATATGCAGTAAGTTACGTAAAGACACAGTAGTAATATAACTAAAATACAAAGAACTCAGGATTGGAAACTTAATGAATAATAATGAGTCATAATGAGTTATAATGAACTAAATAAATATTACATCATGATAGTTAAGACAGAATATCAATGAAAATATGAAAAAGGATTATACATATATTAATGAATATTAGATCTTAGAATAATACAAATTAGTTTATGATAGAATGAATATTAACAAAGTACGAAAAGTAATTTTAATAGTTTATTAAGAAGGATTAAAACAAATTAGAAAAGTATTAGAAAGTATTATAAAATTAGAAGCATGAGTTGTGAAATATTATTTTGTATAAATACAAATGTATTTTTCTTTAGTTACAAGAGTTCCTTTTGACAAAAAAATAAATAAAAAATAAATATTAAAAACATAAATATTCTTTTTCTTGTGAAAAGGCCTGAATGTAAAAGTTCTATAAGTCTGAAGTAACAAATAATTCTTTATATATTTTTCTTTATTTTTCTCTATAAAATAAAGTAATGGAGACCCAACTCTATTTCTTAATACATTTGTAGCAATTTATCCTTTTTGACCCTCAAATTTGCACTATATCACGAAATAGATTTTTTTGAATTATAACTGACATAATACAAAGACGTAATTTAACGTAATTTATATATTTTATTAGTAAAAATTATGACCATCATAATTGATTTTGCTTATAACGAAATATTTTGACAATGGCTTTTTAATTTTGCTAAAAATATACCTGACATATTAAATAATTTATAGCAATTTTACAATTATAAATAGAATATAGCAATTATTGATTTGTAGTTGATTTCAGTAAGTTATTTATCAACTTATATTATTAGAAATATCAGATTCAAATTTATATGAATTTGTTAATCTATCATAACATATTTGTATCATTTTATATGGGATTCTACTTCCTGGCTTCATAAAATTGCAAGATGATCAGCTAGTTAAATTAGATCAAGTTATTAATACCTTTTTTTGAATAAATAGTTCATATTACAGGTATTATCCTAACTCTTTAGCTCTTCCTCGCAACCTTTTCACAACTTTTTCATAACTCAAATCATGAGAATCAACCAATTAAATTTTGCAGTAGCTAAGTCACTATTATTATTTGATTAATTATTTTATTGATTATTATATTTTTCAGCCTTAATATAATTATGACGCTAATTTATTCACAACTCATGCATTGCTCATTTAAATTATATTACATAAAAGTAAGCCCTTTTTGCTTATCCTGCTATCTTATCTCTTTAATAAAACTTTTTCTTATTCATAAAAATGTCTTTTAAGTAGAATGATAAACAAACTTGCATTCTCATCAATGAATGCAAAAATGGTAATGGAGAATATTACTATACCTTTAATTGTAATAAGATAATCTTCTGGAAAAAAAAACAAAGAAGCTTAATAAAACTAATAATTTGAATTACTGGGAAAGCTTGTAACAAGAAATTTTTAATATTAACTTGAGCATATTATATAAGTGTATGATCTGATCCCTCTGGAACTTATTAATCATCTCTAATCTAATAATACCTTTGTTTACTTAGATGACTAAAACCTACTATAAAGAAACTAAAAATAAGAGGAATCTTATTTGAGAACAATATTATAAGAAATTTTTTATAGAATTCTAAAAAGAACATGGTAATTAGTTTTGTAATATTCTTTCTTCCTGAAAAAAGAGATTGAGAGATATTTATTATTTTCAGAAATATAACATCTATCATCCTTGATGACTGTAACAGATGGATAATTATCTTCACATAAACAAACCAAATTATCAAGACCAGTAACATCTTTTATTAAGACTCCTGTAGTCTCTAGACCTGTTACTCCTACTCTTTTCTTATTTTCTCAAAATGCTAATGTAATTAATGTCATTATTAATTACAGTGGCAAAGAAAATAGGTTAGAAGAACAATAAGAAATATAATGTTTTTTATTAGTAATACATGTAGAATGCTTAGTAACTGTAAAATATTATTTTTAATGATTTAGCTATTTTTTATAACTATAGCGATATTAATAAAAAATGAAAGCAAATAAATATTAATAAATGTTATATTACTTGTAAAATATATGAAACATGTTTAAAAAACTCAAAGTAAAATCTTTATTATATTTTTGTAAAGTAATATATAAGAAAGAGACCAGTTAGCTAAGTAAAAAATGAAACTAATAAAAGATATTAGAATAAATTGTGTTTAAAGAAAGAAATTGCACTAGCCTTTTGAAAATTTACAGTAGTATAAAACATTAATAACAAAATTAACTTTAGATATTGCTAAAGGAAATGCGTCTCTGAAAGTTATATAAATTATCAGGTGCTAATATTTTGAAAATGTGCTAAAGATCATTTATAGTTTGCAAACCTTAATTGTATGAAGAATAGCAAAACGTAATGCCTATGGTGTGCAGTTAAAAATTATCATACACAAACAATTGAAGATATGAAGAAGTTTGCAGAGAGAAAGAGAGGTCTTTGCCTTTCAACTGAGTATATTAATAGAAATGGCAGTGTAAAGAAGGTCATAAGTGAAGGCTTCACACTGGTCAAAAACTGATCTATCTTACAGATATTTTATAAATATCGGGTACCCAAAATGCAGAAAATCTGCTATACATCGGGTACCCAATATGTATATTATAGAATTAAAAAATACAATTTATTAATTATCTCGCTATCCAGTGATCATAAAATGATGAAATATAGCTCATTCGATTCGCCTCACTGAGACGTAACGAATGGTACTAATTTCGCATTTTTAGGTATGATAGATGCTAAGATATTTGATAAATCGTAAAAAAACAAACAAAAAATGCCAATTTATCGAATATCTCAGCATCTATCACATCTAGAAATGCGAAATTAGTACCATTCGATACGTCTCAGTGAGGCGAATCGAATGAACTATATCTCATCTTTTTTATGATCACTGGATAGCGAGATAATTAATAAATTGTATTTTTTTTAATTCTATAGTATACATATTGGGTANCCNATGTATAGCAGATTTTCTGCNTTTTGGGTACCNGATATTTATAAGATATCTGTAAGATAGATCAGTTTTTGACCAGTGTCAGCAAAAGATATTCTTAAGGGAACTTGGTGTCAAAGATACAGTACACTAGGTCAAAAACATGTTATACCAGACAAAAACCTATCCTGGTACAAAGATATGATCAAGAATAGCATCAACCTATTGACATAGCAAACAGTGAACAAGGTGGTAAATGTCTTTCTACAGAATATGTTAATGCAAGTACTCAAATGCTTTGGAAATATGCCAAAGGTCATAAATGGTCTACAACCCTTTATTGAATAAAAAATATGGAAAGATAGTGCACACAATGTGCTGGCAATCTTCCCTGTGGTCTTTCAGAAGCTAAGGAAATTGCTCATAGTAAAGGAGGTATGTGTCTTTCTATGGAATATACAAATCTCTGTGTTCTTATACAATGGATGTGTAATAAAGGTCATAAATGGTTTGTTTGTTTTAATAGTATTAAGCATGTTAAATCTTGGTGTCCATATTGCTTAAATAAGCATGAAAATCTGTGTTGCGAAATTACAACTAACATTCATCGTCTACCTTCTAGCATTTGTTGACCAGACTTTTTGAAAACACCTGAACACCCTCAAGGACTAGAACTTGATATCTTCTATCCACAGTATGGATTTGCCATAGATGTACAAGGTAAACAGCATGAGCAACATATAAAGTATTTTCACAAAGATCTGAAAGAATTTCAAAAGCAGTTGATGTGTGATCAGATCAAAAAAGAACTCTGTGAAGAAAATTGCGTTGCTCTAAGATACATTTGGTATCATGAGGATCCATATGTAATTATCCCAAATCATCTTTGAGGGTTGGGTCTCATTAAATAAAATCAAACCTTTAAATGTTTTTGCGATTTACTATTATTTTTTTCTACTATAATTTTATTCATCCAGAATTACACAAAAAATTGAATAAAAATATCTCTGATATCACATTGTATACTGTACATACTAAAAATCGCGAGCCCAATGTGAGCATGCAAACAAATATTAATTCTTGCCTATGTAGATTGAAATGGTGTTTCTATACTAATGCACGCAGACCAAACCATTTTTTGGTTAGTCTAAACTACCTATCTCAATACTAACATCTGTCTCAATTATCGATTATCCTGAGTAAAATAAAAATGGTCGCCAGACATATTTATACACATGCAATATCAGAAATAATAAAGTTCCGTCGAAAATTTATGTTGTTTGCCTTTCATGATGTTAATAAGGTCCTTGGAATCCTGGCGAAAAAATTTGGTATTAGATTGTAAACCAAGAAGTCATTTCATTGCAAACCAAGGTATTGCGCATTATTTTTTCCGGATATTCGTCCCTTCGAATATAAATTTCTCAGTTACGCAAAAAAAAAGATTATGACCACATGACCCTATAATGTTTCTATATATAGATGGGTCCAATTTTTGCGGTTTTAAGTCACATGCTTGATATCTATCAGTAAAAAATTATCAAAAGTACTTAAATATTCTCACGATGAAAGATATGATCAATATGAGTAACTCTACTTTCCCCTTGTAATGCCCTCAAACAGAGATGGACGGTGAACGAGGTAAGTCTTAGCTTTTTTTTGTTTACTAATTTATTAATAAAAGCTTCTTTATAAATATTCTTTTTTTTTAGATTTGCAGAGAAATCAATTTAATGGCTCAAAAATGCGGAGAACTAGATCTCTACAACACGTATTTCCGTCATTACAGGTACTTCTCAAAGGGTTTATTTCTTATAACAAAGTCATGCATTGACGTTTATACTATTTGATGATGTTCTACATCAGAATCAACGACGCAATCTATCCCGTAGATCGCGATCAACTCCCAATTTCAACGGGAAGAATACTCGGGTCTATGGTAATAACGATAAATACGGTGTGGGACTTTTTACTTTATCGATATACTAAGAATTCTCGTCCAAACAAAAAGAAGAAAAAGAAGCGCGGAACGAAAAAGTTTATGAAGCCATTGATATTTTTACGCAAACATTTGGATCAGATCGCAAATTGGATAAACATCTTACAACCTACAAACAAAGAGGATATGTGCCCGACAACCATAAACGTTTCTTGGAAAGTCAATCTCAAACAGATAGTTGCAGTATTATTCGGAACATCAATAGTGGGAAGACGCCAACCCAGAAAACGTATGATCGAACTTCGACAGAGGGCCGATCTGACAAATTTCCCTCTACATATTCTTCCTCGAAATCAGAATCACGAAGTGATGCCAAGGGAAGAGAAATGGGATCATGCCAATTGCGCAGAGATGAATACATGGACGCATCTAAATCAAGTGAGGCCCAATACACCAATTCGGACTCTCACAATAGACGTAGAAGAAGGAACAGCAAAGTATCCCTGCCAAAATTGCAGGATGTCCCGTATCAACTTTTTGATCAATTGAAGGATGAACTTCATGACTTTACGGAAAAGGATCAGCGGTTTCTTGATGTGAGCCTTAGAGGACATCTTGCTAAAACCTTTGGAATCACTCAAATTTTTCCATTATATTTAGATCGTTCTGAATTTGTAATGTGGTTTTTAGATGAAAATAAATGCTTGTTTCAATGGAATAAAATGGAGAATAGTGTGATATACATGGGACCCGACTTGGAAGAAGGAATCAAGAATTATCTCATCCATCCGGATAGGTTGTGTTATGTCATCGAAGACACTTTTGAGCGGGTACCTGTAAATGAAGAAGATCATCGTTTGGATGAAGAAGTCAAAAAGCAAATAGAGGAGATGGGGTTTGAGAAGATGCTTTTGGAGACTAAGGCTAATCTTGTGGCTTAAAAGCAAGAAAGAAGTTAAGAATAAATAATTCAAGCTCGCTTAGAAAGACGTTATAATTTGCAATACACAAAAAGCTGACAATATAATTCGAATATATAAACATGATAATCTTTTTTTACAAAGTAATCTATTTCAGATTCTTTAGCAGGATTACTAATATGAAATATTGTATGGTTAACAAATCTGTATAATTTAGAATTAAAAAGAATAAATAAAACTGCAATCTACTGTATATTCTTTTATGTTGCTAAAGCTTTATTACGAAAACTTTATTTTTGTAAAATGAAAAAGAGACTGACCGGCTTAGATAAAAATTGGAGTAGTGAGTTTAAAGGGAGGAATAAAAGCGTGAAGGATCATGAAAGTCATTAAAAATTCATGCCTGCCCACCCCTAAACACCTTTTGCATAATAAAAGGAATGGCAGTTCCTTCCCACTACTCCGAATTATCTAAATTCTCATTAATTTACTATTTAACAATAAACCAATATCATCTAAGTACTAATTGATATTCATTAACACATCAACCACTTATGTCACAATTCTCTCATATTGTAAAACCCTTGAACCATAACCTTAATATTTCAGTTCCCAAATTTCCATTGCTACATGAAGACACATTTCTTCTAAGTTAAAATCTTTCTTCTGCCTTAATTTTACTCAAATTAGGTCCAGATAGTTAAGCTAATATCCTTGTATGTTATTGGACCTGAGCCAGATGAACTTCCAGATGAGCTTGCATATGATCAATTTGATGCTTTAGCGTGGTTTGACACACTTTGTTGGTCAGTTTTGACTGGCAGATTTCTTCTGGCAATTGCATAGTATTGAATTAATCCATTTTGGAGAGCATTGATAGAAGCATTAACTGAGGCAAAATCATTACAGCAGGCTTTTTCGATATTATCAAATCTTGTGATTACATTATTGATCATTGATAAAATTTTCTGTGTCTCAAAGACGCAGCCAGCATCACATGAATTGATTTTAGCGATTTCTTCAGTAAGTTTCTTATTAAGATCATTATTAATTCTGCCAAGCTTCACAGTGAACATAGTATTAATTTTAGAAAGACGTGCAGAAAGTTCATTGGCGTTTTTAGTGTTAACTTCTGCGCTAAGTTTTTTGTAGATATCAGTAAGGATTCTTTCAATTTCCGCAGTAATAATTCCATCATATGCCTTATTTTTTTCAATTTCTGTGGTGAGATTAACATTAATTTCAGATATATGTGCAGAAAGCTCATTAGACTTTATCACAAATTTGTTTAGTTGTTTTAGCAAAACACTGAAAAATATATATATATTATATATTTAACACCATATATATATATATATATGTATATATAAATATATAATATTAAATTAAACCTTTAATAATTCCTCTATTTTGGCAAGACGGTCCTATTTCTCTTCACTTATTGCAAAAGTATGAAGGCTCGAGTCACTATTACTTAATGTATTAAGAGGCTAAAAAAAATAAAATTATTAATAAATTAATTAAAATAAAATTAAAAATTAAAATAATAAACTTACTTCTTTGAGAATTCTTACTCTTATAAGCATATTGTGGGTTGAATTCCACCTCGTGCGTATGTCTAATATTACGTTTAAATTAGAAATATCTGCAGCTTTACATTGAGCTAGCTAGAAATTTTCTTGTTGTTGAGATAATGCTTTTATTTTTTGATAAGAGTATGAAGCTAAAAACAATATAATTAACAAATTTATTAATTATTAATTAAATAAAGGAAAGGAAAATAAAATAAAACAAAATAAAATAAAAAAAAATCTACTTTATGTATAAGACCATTATTTTCATTTGATAGTTCATTACCTTCTATGATTTTAAGCGTAATAAGTAGGATTTGTTGTGCTGCTAAATTTATTACATGGAAAAGCAATGCATATGATTATCTTGACTATTAAAATTAATAGATTTTTTAGCTAATTTAGCTTAAACAGCCTGTAGGAACGTAATGTTATTGCTAGTATTATCTGTAGTTACGCTAAGAATCTATATAGAAAACTTTTTTAACTTTGTTTTTCTATTTTTAAATTATTGCTATTTATAAAACTAACCTTTGATTCAATACCATAATTTCTTAAACTTTTTAAAAAAGCTTTCTTAATATTAGCTCCTGAATGTGAANCATCAAGCTTAACAAAATCTAGAAGGAAATTCTTTAATTCCTATTTATCCATGATTAAATAGGCTATTATACCTAAAATGATTTATTATTTAAAAATGTCCAGCCATCAATTGTAAAAGAAATTTTGCTAGACATATTCTATAAAATNAAAATAATAATTAGTAGAATTCAAATAANAATATTATTAGAA
Source organism: Glomus cerebriforme (assembly GCA_003550305.1). Classification (NCBI taxonomy): domain Eukaryota; kingdom Fungi; phylum Glomeromycota; class Glomeromycetes; order Glomerales; family Glomeraceae; genus Glomus; species Glomus cerebriforme. The sequence continues at coordinate 111,214 of QKYT01000006.1, read as the reverse complement.
AAAATACAAATATATAACCTGTAAAATAGAACAAATTTTCTTTTGACTTTCTTCAAAAATTTTTATTGTATCATTTTTAATTGTGTCTGCA
>QKYT01000006.1:83581-97498 GCA_003550305.1 Glomus cerebriforme | reverse complement strand
TATGTATTTACTTTTACTATATTAATGCGTATTGTTATTTTTTATTGTATTTAGTTTGATTAATTAAAATCCTATAAATAAATAAATAATTTCTATAAATAAAAATTTATTATCTGAACCTATTTTCTGAAGTTATTACAAATAAGACATGTAACAGGATGTTACAATTAAATTTATCCTAATTGATTTATACAGTTATTTATAATTTATTAATTGTATGCAATAAATGCAAAGCATTGTACTTTAAATATTACATTAATTTTTCAATACTGAATATTATTTTTGCAAAATAATTATCATTTCTATTGATCTTGTAAATATCATTTTTTATGTTTATTTTTAAATAATATTTACTACTTTGTATCATCAATATATACTACATTAGATTCATAATAAAACTATCCCATATTTTGTGTCTATTATTTTTTAATTTTCTTATCATTACATTCTTTTTGAGTAATATATAAATTTTTGTGTATCAGTTTTTATTCTATTTGCAATTTCAATTTTAATAAATCAGTTCTTATATTTATATACCAATTTTTGTATCGCTTTTTGAATAATTTATAGTTTCAATTTTAGTAAAATATATTAGGTACATTGCTTTCTTATTTGTCTATTTATTATGTATTCTTGATGAAATTATCTAGATAAATATAATAAATCAATACTACTATAATTATAAGTTTGTCCTAAATAGTATTCCAATCTGCAAATATCCATGATCTATTTATCTAATCTAATTATTATCTATTATTCAGAAAATCTGCTGAATTATGAATATTTGTTAAATATCTGTCAGATATTTAAAGGATAATCAGATATGAATAAAAACAAATTTATGTAATAATATTAATGAATAATATCTAATACTAGTCAAAAACTGATCTATTTTACAGATATTTTACAGATAACTTATAAATATTGGGTACCCAAAATGCAGAAAATCTGCTATATATTAAATACCCAATATGTATACTATAGAATTAAAAAATACAATTTATTAATTATCTCGCTATCCAATGATTATAAAAAGATGAAATATAGCTCATTTGATTCGCTTCACTAAGGTGTATCGAATAGTACTAATTTTGCATTTCTAGGTATGATAAATGTCAAGATATTTGACAAATTGGCATTTTTTATTTATTTTTTTATGATTTATCAAATATCTCAACATCTATTATACCTAGAAATGTGAAATTAGTACCATTTGATATGTCTCAATGAGACAAATTGAATGAGCTATATTTCATCTTTTTATGATTACTGAATAGTGAGATAATTAATAAATTGTATTTTTTTAATTCTATAATATATATATTGACCCAATATATAGCAGATTTTCTGCATTTTAGGTACCCAATATTTATAAGTTATCTGTAAAATATCTGTAAGATAGATCAGTTTTTGACCAGTATAAATAATTTACAATTATCTATTAATCAATTATCTGAAAAATCCTATCTAATATTATCCATTATTCAAAATATCCAGATTTTTGGATAGATATTTGTAATCTGACAGATAACAGTTTAACAGATTAAAATACTAGTCCTAAAGTCTTTGTAATACTAACTATTCATTATGTTTAGAACTTGTATGAGTATTGTATTACAATCTTACTTGCACTATAATGAATTTCTATATATTTATCTATTGCTATTTAAAATGTGATTAAATAAAAAATCAGATATTTTTTAATTTATTTAGAGGTTATAAGAACTATGTTTTTATAGCAGTTTCTTTAGAATAATTAGTTTTACTAATCAGATGTTCATATGATTAATTAGTAATATGATTAGAAATATGTGAAGTATTTCGTTCTTTAAAGAACTTCTAATTTTATTATACTCTAATTTCTTAATAGAAAAAGAAATTTTTAATTGTTATTCATATTTATTAGTCAAATATTAAATGCACTAAAATAATAAAATAAATTATTATAATTATTTTCAAATATTAACATTAATATACATAAAATATAAACAGATTGCAAGATAAATATGACTAATTAACACTTTAACAGAAAAGTGGATAATTTACAATTTTTATGCTATATATTTTATTAATAATTTCTTGTAATAGAACCTAAGTTCTTGGCAAAAGGATTAGAAATATCATTTTTGAATCTCTTTTAGAGGTTCATAATATAGTCATATAATTTAATTTACTGCTATATATAGAAGTATATCTTCTATAATTTCTTTAAGAAATTAAAAATCTTTCAGTTTTTTATTATTTATTTATCTTTACTAATAGGTATTATACTCTACAATCTGCTTTATTATCATACTGTTATAAATCTTTTTGTTAATTTAAAGCAGTATAATTCAAATAAAAAACCAGATATTTTTTAATTTGCTATATTGAATAAGTTATTCATATGATTAAGTTCTAAAAGAATGGGATTAATTTCTTATGACAAAATGTAGCCAATTTTTTTGATTTCTAATATGCCTTCATTGTGTTACTAATAACATAAAATTTAATGACCATTTTATGTTAAATATAATAAACTTATTGCAATCTAAGCCCAAATAAGTTAGAATAAGTTACATATTTTACAATTTTTTTATAGTAATAATTCTAGATATATAAGCGATATACAAATTAATGAAATATTTTATTATTAATTATCTATATTTACTGCTGAGTTGTTATATTATTTAAGTAAATAATAGTAATAAATAATGTATCTCTACAAATTTTTAATTTAAGATAAACTAATTGGATTATAAATACAATGCTTATATAGAAAAGATAATAGTTTTACAGAATAAGAAAACTGTAAAAAAACTGTATGAAAATTTACTATTAAAAATAATAATTTTTTAATTAAAATTAGGATTTTGTAATTTATCATCATAGTGATGCATAGCTAGTGTCATATAATTCATAATTCCGGCTGGAATTAAATGATCTATAATAAAATTGCATTTTTTGGAATTTTGTGTAATCCAAAATTTAAATTTTTGATAGAAATGAAATACCTTTTTTGGATAGTATAATGTAAGATTCAAATAAGAAAATAAGCAAAATTTGGCTAGTGTTATAAAATTTGGGCAAAATTAAACATGTAATGAATAATATGTGACAAATAGTATTTATCATACCTAAATAGTAAAAATGTGTTACATGAGGAAAATTAGCATATCTGAAATCTGTGTCAGGTTTGTGGTGCAGCTAACTGATGTAATGCAACAAAAAATCATAAAAAGAAAATTTTTTATATTAACATATAGCCTTTAAAAATTACTAAATATACCTAATTTCAGCTGCTCTGCAAGTTTACTTAGAGTGTTAAAAGCAGTTTTAAATATTATTATTGATTTATTTGACAAAAATTTTATTTTCATCAAATCCATTTTTAAAAATGATTGGCAAAGACGGTAAAATCAATCTTTTATATGTAAAGTCAAAAATGGCATTTTAAACCTCCTTCCAAAGTATAAGTAAACTTGCAGAACAACCAAAATTACATCTATAGTAAAAATTTAAAAGCTTTATGATAAAGAAAAAAATTGTTATGTAATTTTCAACGCCACAAACCTGGCACAGATTTCAGACATGCGGGAATTATTATATAGTATAAGTCACGTGATATAATAGATCACACCTCCCTGTTTTCCATTTTACTATGTATTCCAGGGACAGATTTTTTTCGGTGTGGAAAATCCTATTTGTCACACATTATTTGTCACATGTTTAATTTCTTTATGCAGGCCGAGAATATATAATGCCGGCCGAAATCACGTGGGGTGGAATTTTTTCTTGCGATACTGGGATGCATCGCCATGGCGACTTTTTTTCTTATATTTTTATTATTCCATAACTTAAATTCTTTTTATTATTTTCATTTTAAATTTTGTAATGATATTTTAGAAAATTATTTCTTTCAAATAATATTTCTTTTTTTTTAAAAAAAAAAACTTTCATACTAAAATATATCTTTGTATATTAATAAAAATATTTTTTTTTTCAAGAAAGTGGTGTCATTACTGTCATATTATTTTTTAAGTTATAATATATTTATTTACAGTTTGAATGTTGTTAATTTAAAATATAAGTTAAGTTTTAAATATTTACGTTCTAATTTCAAGCCATACTAAATACAGGCTAATCAATCAGAAAGAACTAGTTAGGCCAACATGTATCACAAAAATAATCTATAGTATATCAGATATATAATACCATAAATGTTTTCGTTCACCCTGATATTCCTCAAAGTCAACAGTACGTGCATTATTTAATGGTATCAGGTATAATGTAAAAAAAAAAATAAGAATATTTACATTCTACTACATTATCCTATAATTTTCAAATTTCATCATGATGATTGGTAGGTGATTTACGAAATATGACTGTTGTTGTTGGATATCCTCCATATGGTTCGAAGATTTGTGTGATGGTTTTAGCATGTTTATAATTGTCACAAGTCACAATATAGACACCACCATCACTTTTTTTAACAAAATTCTCCATTCTTTTCATATCATTATTCATTTTACGAGAACATGACATACAATTTTCACAATTTCCAGGTCCACCCAACATATCTGCAATCCCATGACACTGTTCATCCTTTTCATCCCCATATCGAGCGCAATAACAAGATGGTTTGATTCTTTCACCTTTTTTAACAAATTGGTTCGCTTCAATTCTAAAAAAACAATCGCTTTGCGAAATGGTAAATTTAGCTTTCTCAACTTCTTTCTGATTACGCGGACAGTTATCTTTATGAGGACATGTACGTATGTTATGTTGGTTCCCTCCACAACAACTACATTTGTTTTTAACTAAAGGAAATTTAGCTTTCTCAACTTCTTTCTGATTATGCGGACAGTTATCTTTATGAGGACATGTACGTATGTTATGTTTGTTCCCTCCACAACAACTACATTTGCTTTCAACTAAAGGAATAAAACCAAAAATCACTAAAAACAAACAAGAATAAAAAAAAACTCGAGAAAAATTCATTTTACATAAATTATGGATAGTTTTTAAGTTTAAGATGTAAATGTATTTGTCGCATAAATGCGTTTCATGTTTTTATGTTTTACATATAAAACGTTACACTGAGTTACCTAGAAGTTCGACAGAATACAGATAAGGTTTTTGTCATATGACAATCCTGATAATCCGGATTGAATTATTGCGCCATAATCTGAAGCCAGGAAAACAAAAGAAAGTCTATACATCTGTAAACACAATTATGCAAACAAAAAAATTTCCAATTCACGTCACATTGGGATGTGCTTTCATACATAATTTACTATTAGAAATTCTTCAAGAATTTTTATGTAAATCATTATTATATCATGTTTCTTATTTCTTATGATTATTATAAAAATAAATAAACGAAAATATAAAATTAATTATCAATACTACGTATTAATGAAATATTTTTGCTGAAATTGATAACGATCAAATTTTTTGATGATAAAATACTTTCATGAAATGCTGACGATAAAAAATTATATACTGTAAAGTGTAAAGTTTCTATTAAAAATTGATAACTCTCCTAATCCATATTTTTTCATTCAATTAAGCGTAACCATATTTTTCCTTTTTAATAGTTCCAGACAAAATGAGCATATAGTAGTGATGAAAAGTCTGTAGTCAATGATGAAAAATTCTTTGATGAATTATTAATGAAAAATTCTTGGAACAGAGAAATACGCAAAAAGTATTGAATAGCTGGCTGAAAAAAGGTGATAAAAATTATAATAAGCGGTATATATGAAAAGTTATTGGCAATATATTCCGATATAGCATACAATTATTAGACTTTGAAATCACGTGAACATGACATTTTTCTGAACATTTTAAAAATCTATAAAAATTTATATTCGTTATGATCAATTTTATTTGTGGAATAATAATTGTTTATAAGGATTATAGGGTATTATAAGTCATTAAATCATGAAAAGTAACAATTATTCCTTTAACACCGTTTTTTATGTTTTTAATACTGCAAATAGAGTACATCAAAGTAAACAATTAATAATAATCGATACTTTAGTTCATATAAATAATTTTTATTTGTATCGTACCATATGTTCTATGATACTACAATCTCTTAACCAGAGATCGATTTAAACAAATAAAGTCAATTTAATGTTAATGTTTTAAAACTAGGGCATGCATGCTAATAACAAAAAAAAAATAAATAAATAAAAATAAAATAAAAAAAATCGAATTAATAAAAATAGGCTATATATACATTACAAGAAGAATGAATTTTTCTGATATTATGAAAAGAATTGAAAATATGAAAATTAATACAAATTAACGAATTGCAATTAAAAAAAATTCAAATGTTAATTCTAAGTCAAAATTAAACGCCAATAGGGTCTAAAGAAGCCTTTCTCCGTCTGCCTATATATGTGCCACATTAGTAACATTTGTAACAGTTAAACTAATCATTCTTATCAGAATAATCATAGTATTCATAAACATGGTAATCATCACATTTATCAGGATCGGATCCACCGCACCTGTAACATTGATGTTCCTCATCTTCATGATGTTGATCGTAACAAGAATCATTCTTATGAAGAAGTAATTGTTTAATATTCTTTTTTTCTTCTATTGATAAATACACTTCAGAATAACGATCACTCCTTACACTATCAATACCATATTTGCTCATATAATCAAGGGTTTTATTCAATACTGAGTAAGCATTATCATCAGTTTGTTCATTCTCAACAATTCTTATTGGACGATATATGCGAGTCCATTCTGAACCGGACCCATTGCAATGTTCAATGTTGATACTTCTAGAAGTTTTTCCGACATAATATTTGCCATCACTGCACTCCAATACGTAAACAATAATCATTTTGAAATTTATCAATCAAAATTTAAAATTTGGGGAGTATAAAGTGCATTTCTTATACAGAAACTTAGAATTATGGAATTTCAGTAGTTACACGATCAACAAGGACCATTTAAATTACTCAAATAAAAATCATGTGACTGCGTGAAAAATTCGATTAACCACCAAAAAATCACTGGCACGTGATATTTTGTGGTGCACCAGCCTCATCAGCTTCATGTTTCACATCAATTTGTGTTCCAAATATTTATATTATTCAAAAACCATGTATTCATAATATCATATCTCCGCTTCTTCTATTCAAAAATAGTTTTAAAAGAAATTATTATATAGATCATATTTATTCTCAATTTTATACTTAAAATAAAGGTATTAAACTATAAACTTGTAATTTTTTTACTGTTTGATTTATATTTTTTATTATAAACTTAATTTGTATATTATTATTATATTTTATGTATTTTAATACAGTAGTTTTAATAAATGGACTCCCAAGAGCAAGAGCAAAACAACAATATTAATATAAAGTTGCAAAAATGCACTGGTTGTTATAAAAATTTACCTATTGAGCTTTATCTTTATGATAAAACTAATAAGTAATTTTGCACTTGCATCCACTGTTGTACAAAACAATCAAAAAAATCAAAATGCTGCCTGCAAGCGACTGAAGAGAGTAATAATTCAGATAACACTGAACATGTAATACAATTTGCCAATTTTGATAAATTTCTTGACTTTTATTTAGAACAATTGAAAGAATTTGCCAAAAACCAAAAAAATAAAGAAAATGTAAATGATTTCCATTTAAATATAGCATGTGCTGTTAACTCTTATTTATTTGATGGATTACCAAGGGAAATTGCTAATGAGATTAAAGGGCAAATTTCTGATATAGATAGATATTCTTAGAAGTAAGTAATCATCAAATATTGGCATTACTTATTATAAATATAGATACTAAAACATTATTTCATTAGTTTCCATAAAGAATATAAATGTCAAAACTGGAATTCAGTATCTTTTTGGTATTTCTGTTCTCAGCAAACAAATCTCAAAAAAAAGCTGCATAAACATGCAAATCTTAATTGTCAATATGATATATCATCAATGCAATAGTTTGAATGTAATGGAATGCTTAAAGTTATCATTGACATAATGGCTAACATTTTTCAAGTTCATATAAGTCATGAACAATTTTACCCTTTTTCTTCAGAACATTCTGTACCAGATTCTGTTAAAGATTTTATTAAAAAAAATATCAATCTTCTACCCCATGAAGTCCATGCTAAACTTGTTTCTAATGGAATGGATTTGTCAATTTGCCAAAAACAAATATGTTTTTGGTGATCAAAATTCATGGTTGAATTTTACAAACATGATGAAAATGCATTTATTTCAGCAAAAAAATATTGAAGAAAATAATTTTGAAATCATACATTACTCAGAATTTCCAATACAAGCCATTGGCTTTATGATAGGTTTAGAAAAAATAATTGAAAAAAATAAAATTTGCCTGTATGAGTGTGAGATTGATACTACTTATAAGTTTTAATACTAATTAATCTAATATAAAATTTATTAATAATTAAAGTTTTTATTATTTATGTATTTATTTAGATAATACAAATAATCTGAAATTTGAGCTTTATGATTTTCATGCAAAAATTCATGGTACTGGATTTCCATTAACCTATTTATTTCTTAAAAACAATAAAAATTGCAATGAATTAATAAAAACAGATACTATAGCAACCTTTCTAACAGAAATTTGATTTTGCAAACATATAAAACCAGAATTTTTTTTAACAGATAAGGATTTTACACAAATATCTGCAGCACAACATGCATGAGCAGCATGGCCAAGTGTAAAAATTCAATTATATTAATGGCATATGCAATGCGCCATTGAAACAAAATTAAAAGATTCTAAAAAAGTTCAACAAATTATATATAATCCACTTATTGCACATGAAAAATTTTCTTTTATTGAAGTAATCTTTGTATCAATAATAGAAATAAAATTAGAAAAGATTTGTCCAAAAGAATTGTGTAAAAAGGTTTGGAAAATTATAAATTAGAATTTACACAAACATTCATTAATACCCAATTTAGCTGAAAATTATTTAACAAGTGTTAAAATATGAGAACAAGCTGTAAAGGAAATTTATGATTTTTGTAAATAACATTTCTTAATATGCCTTTGGATATATTTATAGAAAGAGTGGTATAATGATAGTCATTAGAAATTATGAGTATGATCAGCTCATGAAAATATTTCAATTTTTAAAACAATAATATTCATTGAAGGAAAGCTCTAAAATGAGATTTTCTATATAAATTCTTTTGCTCTTGCCTTTATTATAGATGCCATCCAAATTATTTTGGGATGTCATAAATATAATTTGAAATATACAAATTCATTTGGTTCATATGTAATTTACTAAGTAAAGTACCAAAATAATTTGGGATTTTACTATATGCCCAAACTGATTTTGGAATTTGGGTGACATCTATGGTCTTGATCTCGTTACTTATATTATATTATTAAAAATGATACTACTTCAAAAATGAAAATTTTAGCAAATACTGGTTGGATGAGAGAATTCAGATTGGAAAAAGCAATTTAAAGCTGAATGAAAATAGCTAAGTAAATATAATATTGAAAATATTTATATAACAAATATTCAAAATTGGATTTGTACCCTTATTTTCTAACAAATCAGTTTATGATCTGCAAGTATTTAATTCAATTAAAAAGACAGTAAATGCAGAATTTTTTTACAAGATTCAGCAAAACTATAATTATCTATTTATATGGGAAAGTATACATAAAATTCCTTATAAAACAAGTTTCATTGAAACTATAAAAATTCCTGAAAATAGTACTGATTTAACTAAAGAAATTTGGAATAATCATGTTATTATTTATGATTGACTTATTGATGTAATAGAGAAAGCATTGAATTTTCTAAAGAAACATAAAGAAGCTAAAAATTCTCAGTGGATTAAAGAAGTAGAATGAAATTTTATATCAATTGAGAATATGATTCAAAAATTGGAACATATTAGAATTGACATACAATGCCTTTAACATGGAAGGATCATTTTAATAACACAAGATTTTTGAATTAAAGGTTTGTAATAATTTTATTTATTTATTTATTTTATAATGTATAATAGACAATTATCAAAATTATTATTAATAATTAACTGATTTTTATTGATAAAATTTTGAAAAAAATGTAATAAAGTTTAAATAAATTTATTTGCATCAGATTTAATAACTTAATAAATTATATATTTTTTCTATAAAATAATTTTTTTTCTACTCTTAAATTTTTCTTTTCGATATTTATAAATTTTGTAAATGATTGGTAATCATCATTCAATCAAATTTTAGTGAGGCTAGTATGCCACAAAATATTATGTACCAGTAATTTTTTGGTAGTTATGCTGGGGTAGAGGTATGCTCTGAAATCTGATCAATCCAGATATCTGGTCATCCATCCAAAAATTGATTAGATCCGGATTGATCTATTTGTACCACCAGATTGACTGGATGGTTCAACGGATATCCAGTCAATCTGATGATCTATTTATATCACCAGATTCATCAGATTCACCAGATTTTTTATAAAACTTTACATACTGTAATTAAAGGTGGATGAAAAGTCACTCCTACAAAATGAAAAAAAAGAACATTAGTAATGTTCTTGTATTGAATTATAATAAAAAAATACTTCTCTACCCTCTTTATCCCATTTACTTTCAGGAATTGAGCCAAAAAGTTCATTCCTACAAAAAAGAAAAAAAATGAACGTTAATAAATGTTCTTGTATAATAAAATAAAAAAGAAACACCCCTCCGTCCTCTTTTATTCCATTTACCCCATTTACCTTTAGGAGTTGAGCTGAAGAGTTCGTTCCTACAAAAAAGAAAAAAAAAATGAACATTAATAAACGTTCTTATATGATAAAATAAAAAAGAAACACCTCCCCCTTCTATCACTATTTATCCCATTTACCTTCAGGAGCTAAGCTGAAGAGTTTGTTCCTACAAAAAAGAAAAAAAAATGAACGTTAATAAATGTTCTTGTATAATAAAAATACCTCCCTTCTATCACTATTTATCCCATTTACCTTCAGGAGCTAAGCTGAAGAGTTTGTTCTTACAAAAAAGAAAAAAAAAAGAACATTCGCAACGTTCTTATATTAAAGTTTAATAACCATCCCCTTCAATTATCTTCAGGAGTCGAGCTGAAGTGTTCGTTCCTATAAAAAAGAAAAAAAAATGTTAGCAACGTTCTTATATTAAAGTTTAATAACCACTCCCTTTAATTACCTCCAAAAGTTGAGTCAAAATGTTCATTTCTATAAAAAAGAAAAAAAAAGAATGTTAGCAACGTTCTTGTATTAAAGTTTAATAATCATACCTCTTCAATTACCTTCAGGAATTAAGCCAAAGTGTTCGTTCCTATATAAAAAAAAAAAAAGAATGTTAGCAATGTTTTTATATTAAAGTTTAATAATTACCCCCTTCAATTACCTTCAGGAGTCAAGCTGAAGTGTTTGTTCCTATAAAAAAGAAAAAAAAAGAACATTAACAATGTTCTTGTATTAAAGTTTAATAACCACCCCCTTCAATTACCTCCAGGAGTCGAGCTGAAGTGTTCATTCCTATAAAAAAGAAAAAAAAAGAACGTTAGCAATGTTTTTGTATTAAGTTTAATAAAAAAAATACCTCACTACTCCCTTTTTATCCCATTTACCTTCAGGAACTAAGCTGAAGAGTTCGTTCTTACAAAAAAGAATAAAAAAGAATGTTAATAAATGTTCTTGTATATTAAAATAAAAAAACACCTTCAAAAACAAAAAAAACAAAATAAAAAAATACCAGATTTGACCAGATTATCTGATTAATCCAATCAATCCAGTCATTTATATAACATCTGATCAATCTGGTGTTATCCAATGGATCCATTCAGATTATTCGAAATCTATTCATTCCTTAATCCGAATTATCCAATCTGTTCAAAAATGGATGACGGATTGAACAGATTTCACCAGAACATACCTCTATAACTAGGCCATTTTTTCTGTATGCCTGATAATTTTCTGCTTACTAGGTATACTATCAGATAAATGCTTTTGAACAGTTACCATTTTTATAATATATTTTATATATGATATATCTTGTTTCAGACAAAAAAAAATAAAATTTAATAAATGATATCTATCTCCCTATTGTGATCAGTTTTCATCAAAATATTTGAATAAAAGAATAACAAATTATCACTTACCTCCTCTTAGGTGCAAGAAGTTTGTGATCAATTTTTGTCAAAAATCTTAAATAGTTTTACTTAATTGGCTAAATGTATACAGAATATTATCATTATATTAGTAGAATTAATTTATTTTTTCTTTTATCTTTACCTGATTGCTATACAACTTTTTTAAACAATTGCAAGGTGGGTTATTCATTATACTGTAATGTTCTACCAATTCTAATTGACTTACTGCTTGTCTGCATGCTATTTTTCACAAATGTTAGCGATTAGAATCATTCTTGCCTCCATAAATTCTAGAAGCATGATCTGCATCTATCTTTCTTAATTTACTTAAAGTAATTTCATGTTTAGTTAAAATGAAATTAATTGGATTTACATTAACTATATTACTTTTGTTTTTTGTAAAAAGCAAAATTTTTCTAGTATTGCTTCCTGAATCCAAGTAAGCAACTTTTTCACTTGTAGTGGGTTTTTTTCCATTGAAAGTAAAGGTTAGGATTCTCCTACTCTGTTTCTTCTTTAGTTTTAGAATAACTAGTACAATATCAGGAATACTTAGGATTATACCAAAGGTCTCTCTTAAGATCACCTCACATCTTATCTAATACTTTATAATTATCAATACAAAGAGTGGCTGCATCTGCTGATCACATGCTTAATATTATCATTACATCAAGCAGATTTTTCTTAAAAGGTAATGTGAAGATATCACATTTTTCAAGTCTTTTCTGAATTAGTTCTAAGTAGAAGTGTGGAGGCCAGTCAACACCTTCATCTTTATCAAGTATAAGCCATTCTACAAATTTTATTTGATTTCATAGTAATATGAGGAATTTTGATCACTTGTTTTTTAAGATTATTAGCTCCATGATCCTATAACTTTTTTCACAATAAAGTAGCATTAGGTACGAAACTGTCCAAATCATATGAAATTTGTTTTATTTTCTTAGATGAATAATTATTATCCACAATTTCTTGAGCAATTTTATCAACAGTATTCCTATCTTCTTTATACTTTCCAGAAGATTGAATGGGAACAAGAACTTCTGCTTATTTTTTAGTAAGCTTCAATTGCCAGAAGCATACTCTAGCATAAGCTCTTGCTTTATGATCCTTCAAATTTTTGCCAAACTCCTCTATGTATCCAGCTAGTTCAGATAATGAAGTTTTAGAGGTTCATTTATAGCATTCCATGTAATTTGTAGTAACTTTTGACATATTGTTTTTTGATCACAGTATAATCAAGTATATTAAAATGTACTGATTTATATTACATATAAAAAGTTTAATTCAAAAAATTCCTCAGAGCCATACTTCTTTGGAAAGAATAAATATCAGAAATGGCTTTTGAGAAGGTTAAAGAAATGAAAAAATAATGATATAATCTATATAAAGTCTTTTTGAAACCACTCACTATGGCCAGAAATAGGTTTTACATTAATTTGAAATTTGAAAGTAGAAGATAAGTAAAAAAAAATACATAGTTATAGAACCACCATTTCAAGATTATGAATAGTCTAAGTAGGACCCCGAACAATATATAAATAGGTAGGATTTGAGTTTGCTTATTGAACATAGAAAATTTTTACTCCTAGTGAGATTTTTTTTTGCTTATTTAAAGGATTAAATTTAAAATAGTCAGTATTTTATATGCATAGTACATATAAATTTGATAACTCAGTAATGTGTTTGCATAGCAGAAACTTATTTTGGAATATATGGAATATGTTATATGATGTCAAATATTTTAAAAATATACCCCTTAAAATTAAAGTCACATAAACAA